>BGZK01001366.1:0-165012 GCA_005406025.1 Eumeta japonica
AATAATGCACTACAACTATTCTTTTAAAAGCATTAAGTCAAGAACGACAAAAGCGACATCAATGAACGGCGCGGAGGTGAACGCCCTCGCATGTTTGGGCTATCGATTTAAAACCTCCGAAACGTGGATGCGTCAACGCGGATGACTATCCATTAGCCGGTGACAGGCGGCGGGGCGCGGGCGGGGAGGGCGCGGCGCGGTTTTGACAGTGGCTGTCAAAAACCGGCGGGCGCGCAGTGTCAAGGCCGAGAGGCTGACAGTGCGCCATCGATCACGCGCCATCGATTGCTGAAAGAACGGCAACGCACCGCAACAAGTGACACGTCCTGTTGGGGCATATTTGAGAGTTGTCGATCTGCCGCCCGAGTCCTCGGCGCCCGTCAGCTGACTGACTCATACCTGGACGAGTGGACTGTACGCACTTGACCCGGGTACGTTAACTGGTACAAAGAACAAAACTCAAATTAAAGACAGGGAAGTTCATTGGAGTCATCTGTCTACGTTCCAATCACACACAAATTCACGTGATACCATCAATTGTGGAATAAATAGATTTTGATATGATAAATCGTAATTTTTATAGCCGATTCCTCCTTAATCACTAAACAAAATATTTTTTTGTATAAAGTTTTCGAGAGGAAAACGAATACGTGAGCCGTTTCAGAGCAGGTGGTTATTGCCTATGAACATTCTGAGCTCCATAGAAGTGCGTTATCTACCTCTTAGATAGGAATAACATATCAAATGTAGTAGGTACTGAAGGAGAGAGAGTGGGGTAATAAAAGGGTAGTGGGCCACCGGAACTCTCACTCACGAGACGAAACGTAACGATTAATGTGGTTTCTTCTGTATTGTGTGGGAATGTTGTTTTCTCACCGGTAGCGCCGGCTCGTTTTCGTGATGCAACCAAGTCGGCCACAGCATGGCTCTACCTCGCTATTCTATTCATAATAAACAAATCAAAATAAAATTTGTAAAACGGAAGACCTTGGTCCCATCCCTTAAGCTTACCGCTATGATATTTATCGATGTGTTTTAGACCTGTTTGAGGTCGAAAACACAGTTGCTTCAAAGTTGAAAGACTTATTTTTAAGATTTTTAAACTTAAAAATTTGAAAAACGGTTTATGTTAGAACTATTCCTGAAACTTTTCGCTACTTTAAATTTCAAAGTCTTCAAAAATATACTTATTGGTAAATTATCGAATTTGAGCGCAAAAGACTTTTTACGCTTTTTCAAGCATTCATAGCTCAAAGATATGATTTTAATTGGTTTTCAGCTCTCTGAGTTAAAACGTTTAGATACATATAAAAAAATGCTATTTTTTGTATTTTTGAACTACGATATCTTTGAAACGCGTCGTTCGGTTATGATGTGCTTCTTGACAACGCGGGTTTTTAAGCAAAGGAAGATGACCGACACTAAACCTCAATCCACCAAGAACTTTAGAAGTTTTTATGAAAAAAATTTTTTTGCGTATTTTACCGATAACGTGTCTCTCGAAGAAAACCGATTTTGATGCAGTTTGCAACGATCAACTTTCTAAGGAAAATACCTAGAGATTTTGGAACTTATTGCTAGAAAAGTTTACGAAATATTCTAACCCTCCCCCGGCCGACACACACACAAAGAGACATCATTCGGATAATGGTTTCGAATCGGACTGAACAGTATCTTCCTAATTTATGAAAACTATTTAATTTTCATACCTAGTTGGAAGTGAGAAAAAAGGATTGGACGATTCTAATTTCGAAGTGTGCATTCCAGTCGGAAAGTATGCACTAAAGAACAAATCGCACATTCTAATTTATCGATTTAAATTACACTGAAGTAAAACATTGTAGACGTGATCCTAAAGAAATCATCAAATTGAGATATTTTATTATTTGCAGGGGCCTGCAATCGGTTCACTCGCTAAGGTATGATCGTAAAGCTGGCGCTCAACGAGAGCGAGCATCGCCTCTAAAGTGGCAATTTCGCCCACCACGCCCATCGCGGGCCGTGGGCCTGCATTGACAACTTAAAGATGCGTTTTTTAACAAAAGAAAAAAAACGAAACTGTATCTCATTGTGGCTTTTAGTGGTTTTGCGACTTACACCCCCACTTTCTGAATGTTAAAAGAAACGGAAGAATGATCCCCAAATAAAAACGTTTCAAATTATGCCTCGGCCCTCAACACGTTGTATATTTTTAACGCCTGCCTTTTCGTTCGAGTTTTTTTTCCGATTGAATATTTCTTAAGAAATAGTTAAATAAATCGATACTTAATATTGAAACTTACAGACATTCAACGTTATTAATACTATTAGGGCGAAAATGAATTTACTTGTTCGTTTGCGAGTGTTTAGCGGTTCGTTAAGTTATCGCACTAAATTCGATACGGATATAATTTACTCCATGGTAAAACACGTGCACTTTATTTATTTAGTATTAGCTTTCACCCGTCGTAAGTCGTTTCAGCGGTCGTAAATGAATTCCTTCATATTTTATATCAACGATCGTGCTGTCGGCCATGATCCTAATATAGACCTTGTTGTTCATTCTGGATTCCGCTACAAGTACTTCTCATATAATATAATATCAATTGCCGATCGGTATGAAAAAGTAAGAATTTTTGTTTTATATTCGTACGAGAAAAGCCACGAGTAAAAGCTGGGACACCTATACAAAAATCTGGTACTAAAAAAAAGGAACCATGTAAAACAGGTCATTGGTTTCGTAGCTTCCGACAAACAGATTTAGAGATATGCTGTCGTGGGTAGAGAAAATCGAGATAGGAACCGAAACTAGTACCGAAATCTGAACCACAACCGGCATAGGGGACGGGACAGACAGTGAGGTCGAGAGTAAGACGGATTAAATCTATATAGTTTTATTATCAAATATTGACTTCCGAAACAAAAATGATGAGAGTTCAAATGAATAGTTGGGATGTCGCTGATATGCTTGTTTTAGGGTTCTGTACATCGGATGAAAAAGTGGGATCCTAATAGGAAGGGTCACTCTCGTGTATAGACAAGGAGAGTGATTGAACGGATAGCTGTTACAGCCAATGTTATATTCATTGTGTCGCCTAACTCGATGCATACTGTCCAGAGTTAGGCGACTTAATCACGAACATATGCTGTGATTACACAAATTCCGATTTTGAAGATTAATGTCGGGAGTCAATCAAAAAATAAAAAAAAAGAAAACATATACAAAGAGTATCATTATGTGACGTGCTAAGTGGTTGGGTTTATTAATATAAATACAAATATACATGCACTAATACGAGCATAATTTTAAAATGCATAGTTTAAAAGACATTATACAGAATACATTGAAATAGACTCTAATCTCTGGAAGTACAGTCTCAAAATTTGAAAAAAGAATAAGCATACAGAGGCTTAATATAGTTGTGAAGAGGAAAAGTGTATGAAATGTCTTGGTTAATTTCACTAAGGATTAAAGCGATAGTTCGTATTAGGTACAGAACCCTCACTCTCTACACTTGCACTTGACTTTTTTTTTAGGCAAAAGCATTAAATGCCCTTGTTTCCTAGTTACTAGTGTACACTAAATGCAATTAGTTATGAAATTATAAGATTTTTTTTTGTATTGGTTCAACAATTCATAAAATTTTAATGATAACCTTAATTTTTAGCAATAGAATTTCCTGATGCTCTATACATTAGGTCAAGTCATGAATATTTTTGAATATGGAAACAAATAAATATTATAAGTTATACCTAGTTCTCAAACGCAATTTTCATATTTTTCCTAAAATTTCGGTAGCGCAAAAAATTCATATTTACTATTTACTCTTGTTACTATTATTTATTGAGATTTGAAAGTTCTATAAAACGATCGATAGGAGTGTCACAAATTTTCAAATGAAATATTATAAGCGGAGTATGCAAAAAGTTACTTGTACTATAATAACTCTAATCTGTTAATAATGCATATTACAATTAATAAAACTTAAAACCACCAAAATTAACACAGCTTATCAATTTACTTATCAAATCACCATACGTGTGTAAACGTGTTATGGTCAAAGACTTCATGGAGGCCAGAGGACGATCGAAAAAAATGTATGAAAACGCCCTCGGAGCGGGGGCGCCCTCTGTAATGCGTTTTTGATAGTGAGCGTACTCGACGGGACAGTCTACAAAAGAACTGACAATACATTTGTAATGCGATTGGCCATGAGTCGACGAAACCGCGGCCCCGGCTACCAGGGACGCATCTCTCGAGGATAGCATACCTCAATTGTATACTGCTTTCTCTAAATTATTGCGTATTTAACGAAGTAGCACGTGATGTCTGTGGCCTGGCGTACGATACAATAGCTGTTTTAAAAAAAAAAAAGAGATCATCGCCAACCCTGAATTTTTCGAAAGTATTTCGAAAAATTCAGGGCTGCCATGAAACATAATAAAAATACACACTGGTACAAAATTGTGCGAGTCACCGCGGGTCGAACGCATACGGCGCATTAGAGGAATACCGAACCGTTTTCATAAATTTTACAACCCGCACAATATCGCCGCGATTATAAAACTTCCCGCTTATGCCCATAGAGTCGATTTTTACTCGACGTCCGTGACGAGTTAGGCTGTTACGGAGGTTTAGCGGGGTGACGCTCGAATAAATGCGGATCGTACAGAAAAATGTGATTATTCATGCTAACTTTGAGAAAAAATACACGCGGCCGCGATACTGGTGCCTTATGTTGCGCGGCGCGGGCGCGGCCGGCTCTAGGTCACTCAGCTGTGGCGGAGGGCCCGGGCCCGCGGCCCGCCCAGCGCTGAGCTGCTTGTGGGAACGCTGGCCAGATCAAAGTTAACATATTGACATATTTGTTTTTACTAATCGTCTAATGCAAAAAAGTTGCATGTTTAGAATAAAAAAATAAGATATCTATGTACATTACACGTGCCCTCCGTCTGAAATTCAAATTGAAGTTTGTGGTATGTGTTTATAAAAATAAATCTCAAATTAGCATAAATTGTCCGATTTCTAAAACATAGTTTTCTCTATTTATGTTTAAAGGTTATATATGGATATCAAAATGTGGTTTACTTTAACATGTGAAATTAATGTAGTAGAGTTATGAATGATTGATAGAGATATGAGTGTATTTGATTAGTAATTAATATGTATTTTAATTATTATAGGGATCTTATGTCTTAAAATACTTAGGATCGACAGACGTATGTTTCGCACTCGGCATGTAAAGACCACCCGAAATTGATTCTTAAAAACCCATGCCACAAAATCACATTTCTCTCGCTTTCTCGAATCAAACCGTTGAAGATACACGTATTGCCCTTTTAACAGGCTGCTATAATTACTAAATAACAACACAACGTAAACTACATTAGCAGTCTGAGAGCAATTAGCGGCGCTCGCGGCGCCGGCCCGGCCTGCGAGTGACAGCGCCGCGGGGGCTCCGCTCCGCGTTCATGACGCTCTGCTGATCTTTACGCTAATATGTTGTAACGTTAAAGATTTCAAACGAAAAAGAAATATGCATGTGTTCTTAGGCAATACCTCCAGCGACGCCGGCGTGCTGTCGTCGCGGGAGGCCCCGAGTCGAGCTAAGCTGCGTGCACTTTTTAATATCTCTCTTCTTTTCTATTAAGGTTGCTTGTAATGTCGATTTTCAATGTTCATTTTCTTAATTAAATGGTCGTACATAAAGAAAACCTTAATATTCAAAATATAACCCATCTTAATCTATGGTCTCAATCCAACGTTCAGCTATCTCTCTGAGACCTCGGTAAAACCATTCCTTGGGCTTAAATACAAAGAATTGTCGCACTGCATCTTCAACATCTTTTTGAACTAAATTTTTTTCCATGAAAGAATTTCGCCATGGATCTGAATAAGTAGTAGCCTAACGGTACAAATTCCATTTTGTTTCACAAGTAAAAAAGAATTTAGTGAAAAAAATCATTTTTCGGCAGGGTATGGAGCTGTTTGCACACTCTACTCGGAGTTCCGCTTGAATCTCGTTTAATTTGTGGGGCAATATTCAACTTGCATGAGTCTTACTCAATGAGTTGAAGTGGCGATGTATGGTGTCTATGGTAAGAGAGTTCGATAATCGGACAGTGCTGATATTAGATTGATTTTTTAATGCTACCTTTCTAGCCTCAATATCTCGTACAGATGGGCGACCAAAGCGCGAATAATCTACCAGCGTCAAATTTCCATTATTAAAACGATTAAACCAAATTATGCTGTTCGCTCATTGACTGTACGTATTCCTTAAATTTCACATATTTTCTGATGAATATTAAAAGAAAATGTACGTCTAGCCTATGTTGTCCTTAGAAACACCATAAATCTAAAAGTTCAGTATTCGAAAATATGATATAAAAAAAATGGCCCGTTATATGATTGAGTACAATATGAGCACAGATCTAATTTTGCCAAACATTTAATAGAATCCGGTCATAACCTCAATAACGATCACAATTTCGATTTTTTGCATGTGTGTGAGAAGGGATTACATTTAAATGTTTTGGAATCCTTCGAAATTTTAAAACTTAAAGATAATAACATACTCAGTGACCAAATTAACATTTATAAATCTCCATTATTGGACGCTTGCTTGTAACTATTTGGGTAATGGTTAGTCTGTGACAATTGACAGGCATGACTATTAGTGATGGTCTGTGGCTGCTGGTAAGGATGCTTTCGTCGCCCTTTGGCGCATTGCCCGACAGCATTTAACTTAACGAGGTTTTGTCCGCATTTGTCGATTTTTCTTAACATTCCTTACGCTCTAGTGTATGTGACTTTCTGCATTTTCCTGAGGATGTGCCTGGTTGACGTGAAACGTACGTAAAAATTAACAATATAACGATTAGCGGACTGAGATAATTATAAAATTAACACTCGCTTAGGTGTTTGATATCTGTCAATCCTCTCGAATCAATATTCTATTCTTTGAATAGAGATTCGTAATGGAGGGACAGATTCGAGAGTCAGCGGTGGGTTGCATGCTGTATGTTAATGCATGTTGCAGGCAAGCGTCCAAAGAAAACAATATTCAATTTAATGAACAATTTGTGTATTATCGTAGTACTTTCACATATACGTTTTCTTCTCTATTTCGGTACGGAGCACCACAGGTTTCAAAACTTGTCCCAACATTATAGTATAGTTATGGGCTAACTTCCGCTCGTGGCTCGGTTTATTTGGATATACAACGAATTTCCTCGTTTGTTCGCGCACGGTTCCGGTTCTGGTTCTCATCTATAAGGTAATTTACTTGTGTATATATCTCTTATATCTAGAAAAAAGCCAGCTACACATTGATAGATGGCGCTGTAAAATATTTTTCACAATTCTATCTTACCACGCAACCCAAAGGCATATGTACAATACTTATCTCGTGTACTACATCGTCAATGTCTATATTGGCATCCTTCAGAAATTTGTGAAACTAATTAGTAAAGTCGTGAACAGAACATATAACTTTTTTATAATACATTAAGGGGCTAACGAGCATGCGAGTCGCCAGAGGTAAGGATATCACTTTCGGCCGTGGACAATGGTAGCCTTAGAAGAATTGCCAGTGCATTGCTACCTTAAGGAAATGAATAGGATATCCGATGGAGAAGGAAGAGGATCACCAGAACTCTAACTCACTGGACAAAACGCTATAGGGAAAGCTGCTACGTCACGTCTATATTCTGTGAGAGTGCGGTACGTGGTCGTTCGAGCAGTCTCATTTTCGTGCCGCGGCCTCGTTGGCAACAGCTATTTTTCAGCTACTTTTCAATTTGATCTAAAATAGTTATAGCAAATTCGTTATAGTCAACGAAAATAAAAAGTCAATCAGAACTGTCATTAAAAAAAAGGCAATGTCCGTTTCGGGAACGCTTTTGGTAGGAATTGATTAAATCGACGATTAAAATCTATATTTTTACGCTGCTTTAGTTGATTCCTTTGGTTCGATAGGTAATTATAGTATGTATTTTGGATTACTTGAATATACGTATACCTACACGCATTCAAATCTATATTGATCGGTAATGTTTTGCGAATTACAGTGGTTTTTAAGTCCCTTTTCGTGACCTACCATGAATTTGAAGTAACATTAAAGAGTCCTTTGCTTCCAGTAGCGAAAGACGTAAGTATCATCGGCTTCTTTTTAAGCTAAATCCCATTTCTTCTTATTGATTAAACTGACTGATTAAAAATCGCAATAGTAGAAATTTTGTGGGAGAAATTTCGCCACATGTCGAATTCGATGGCCGCAAATCCATGGTATCACAGATAAGTACAACATTAAGTTATCACTTCACCTGGAAAATATTTATGGTTACGGTAAAATCATATCCATAACAGTTTGCCGTTTTTATTTCTAAACAGTATGCTATGTTCATTCTTCAATGTCAGGCTACCTAGTAACTTTAATCTTAAGCAATTTAGTGATTTTGACAGACAAATAGAGTGACTTTAAGATTTATAATATTTGTGCGAATTCAAAATTTAAAAATTGCTCTAACCAGAACAAGTACTTCAAATAAATATAATCAAACGCGCTAATATTTTCCAGATGTTATATCTAATTTATTCTCGTACCCAAGTATACTGTATTCGAGATACCAGTTTAAAAACTTGTTTATGGATCCCTTAGTGGCGCAAGATGGCGTCGCGGCGTGCGCGCGGCGGTAAGGGAGGGGGGATCAGGCGCGCGGTACGGAACCCTCTGTAACTAAATTTTGAACTGTCACGCAGATTAATGATGCCAGCCCGTGCGATACGCGCTAATGCCGTCGCCCAAGCGGGACATGCTCGCGACCAAGACGCCGTCACCGCGACTCTGCCCAATAAAGGAAACTAACTGGTATGACACGAGAAAGGTAAGTTGTTAGTAAAGAAAGCTACCTGATTTTCATATTTTTTTTCAAATTCCAAATTAACACTATTAAAATTTGACACTATTAAATTTTATATTATTAAATAATGATATTAACCTGTTATATACGAATATTTATAGAATAAAAATATATTACGCTATTTCATTCAACTGTTGATATAATAGGTAAATGGAAAAAAAAGCAGTGATAAGAAAACTTTTGTATTTTAAGAGGCGGGCATATATAAAAATTTTGAAATTATTCGTATTACTATTACTAGGCATTTTGAAATAAATTTTTAATATTACTAGCCATCAGAGAGTACAGATGAATCAAAAAGGGTTAACAATCTAAAATAATTAAATTTAATTCCTATTTATTAATCATTTTTTTTACATTTTTTTTCTTATTTTTCTTTTTTAAAGCTGGGGCTATTCAAACGTTAGGTACGGCGTAACACATTTCCATCTACATTCGATTTCGACGAATGACGCCAGCAATAAATATATTTCATGTCAATATTCCAGTTAGTGGTCACACTCACGCTATCACAGCGGCGGGTGGCGGCGCAGCGAGAGGGTGGGTATGCATTTCCGAAATCGATTGCCTCCAAAAATATTTACCTACGTGTACTGTCGTGGAGGGGCCCACGTGTCACTGACGTGGCCCAGGCTGTATGTGCGATATATATTTACTAGCTTATAAACATTCATCCGTCAACAAATAGGTACCTACATTATTCTCTTTTGAATTTAATTAGGTAGTCATGAGACTAATTGTAAATGGACTGTTTACGAAGGCGAATGCGGAGTTTTTGGCCAATAAAAATGCATGTACAGTTTCAGTATATAAAAGTATTAAATTAGTTTTTGTTATATTTTGGTACTTGTCCTATAATAGACAAATATACGTCTTTAAAAACTAAACACATACGTGGGAAATGAACCATATGAACTACTAAAGTGTCGGAAAATTTATAAAAGTGATTTGTATGGAATTATAAATACGACCATATACCGGAGAATAATAACGAAATAGATTTCCTTAAAGATGGGGGTGTTGTAAGAAGCTTAGCGTGGGAACTTCCCGATAAATCGGGATAATAAGCTACACGTGGACCGCCCATGTGCTAACAAGATGCAGTCTCAGCGCACTACCTACGCCAATGACTTGTAATAACTTCACAATATATAATTTAATAACGTGCGTGACATTTGAATACGTATGAAACAAGAGTCAAATTGGAGATAAATCACAGAAATCGAATTACTCGTGAACGGAGATCGTCGATACCGATGACGGCGCGCGCTGTCGACCGCTCGAGCGCTCACCACCGGCGGCCGCGTGCGAATACGAACCCGAGCGAGCTTCGTTTTCGACGAAAATTCCGGGTGTTTTACGGCCCTCTGCCGGCGCAATTCATCGCGAGTGCAGCTCCATTATTTAACGGCCGTTTAGCATATTCGGCGACCGCGACCACGACCGCGACCTAGCCAACCCGCGGCCCGTTCGCCGCGCAATAAAAACCCGCCGCGCGGTATAAATTATATTCATAAACATTACACCCCGGCGGCGGCACACGCGCCGTAAACGTCGCCGCGATCAGCTGATCAAATAAATTACTACTATAAAAAGTGAAACCGAGAACTAGCACAACAACCCCCACGCGGGCGGTCTCGCTCGCGCGTGCGCGGGGCGGCGCGCGCCAGAGCGGGACGGCCGGCCGGCGAGAGGTCCGCGCCGGCCCGCGCGAAATGATATATTAATGTCAGCTGCGTTTAGGACCTCGCGAGTCTACAAAATAATAGATGGTCACAAATAAATTACGCGCGCTGCAGTCGGAACTCGGGCAGTCGTCGACCTCGGCCGGAGACGGCGACACGTGGACGCGAAGGCTCTATGTTTACTGTTTACCGTTTCAACGCGTGGCTTCGTGGGCGTGATCTTCCAAAAGTGACACGAGAAAACTCTCGAACTGACCGATTCGGTCTTAGTTTTCAGTGCTATGGGACGTTTGTGGAGTCGGAAATTGAATTATCTACGAAACAGAATAATTATTAGTATTTAAGTCCATGAGTCATTTATTAGATTAAAAAAAAATAAGCAATTAGTTTTATAAAACTAGTTCGTATATTTAAACTATTAACTGTAATTCGATACAGCGTCACCGCACCGCACAAATCGTATCACAATAATTACAACTCGTGGCCATACATATATCATCTAATTAGCAGAACACACTCGGCCGCCGATATGATCGGACACTTTTGTTGAACAAACTGTGATCGCGTGTGCGAATGTGTTTAAAACGACAGAACAATCACCGTACGATATGCACTGTCACATCCATCGCTGTAAAAATCGGTGAAGAATGTAAACATAATAAATAAATGGAAGATTTATATTTATGGCGATTACGGAATAAAATTTTAAAATTGAAAGTTCGTATGCGCATAGACGTCTAAACTAGAATCAGACTGTGACATTTTTGAGATGAGTTTAAATAATAGATATTCTTTTAACATCAGTACGGAAAGAATTAACCTGGGCCAAAATTATTTAGCAAAGCTCCACATTTCTCCCCTCCACGCCAAAAAACGTTAATAAATTGAGTTGATCAAGGACGACACTTAATTTTATCCGTTATATTTTATACTCTCGTTTGTGATTTTACTAGCGGAATATATTTTTAAACATATTTAAACATTAGATTTGGATTTATTTCTGTTTTATTGGTTTTAACCAAAGATTTGCAGATAAAAACAGACCGACCAGGCACGCTAACTCGAACCTGTCCATCGATGGTATTCAATGCCCTCAATTAGACTGACGCGACGTTAGTGTCGTTTCGAAACGCACATCTAAAAAATGTTCAAGTTGTCTAGTGAAGGAGCACATTTCTTTGTATAGACTTGAATTAGCTTTTGCCAGCGGCTTCACCCGCATCGACTTAAAATGATTTTTTTCATCTCTTATAAGTGTCAACCGACAACGCCAGTTCTAAAAATTTTAAGTGTTACCTACATATTAATATATAGTGATGTACTGATGTATTAACCACTCGCAAACGTAATAATGTTTAATTTAAAAGGAATTTGTTATTTACAATAGAATATCCATTATTAAAAATTTTAACAAGCGTAGTTGTGTTTCAAATTATTGTTATTATAATTTCAATGAATAATGTAGCTGAAGTTACGTTTTTTTGCCTAAGTAATTATGTGACATTGAGGACCTGTTTAACGATTAGCTAGTAAAGTGTCAAGTTGCCACTTATTTTTTACTTGTTGATTGTAATTACGAATAGCTCGTGTGTTCCATCAAGATCAAATAAGTAACTTTATTTGATATGTAGTTTCTGGAAAGTCTAGCCAAAAGTGTTGCTTATATTTAAAAACATTTTTATATGATAATAAAATTAATTTATTGTGGATATGCTAAATAAATAATAATTATTATTATTATATAAACTCATGCATATTTCCCAGAAGGGTAGGCAGAGTCTAAAGATTTCGACTTGGTACTTCACTGATCCATCAATCTTTTCATACAAGCTCGTCGGTTTCAAGTGCTTAACATTTGTACTTTTTAATATGCAACTAATATGGTCTGCATAGGATTTTCTATGCAGACCATATTGGCGACCTTTTCATCACACACATTCGCTCTCTAGATCTGTTTTGTCAGTCTCCTTTCATTCATTCTTTCCAGATGGCCAAACCACTGCATCATACCTCTTTCTACTCTAGTCAGTACATCATCCTTCAAAGCACACCATTCTTTGACATCACTGTGTTTCTACATCTATCTTTCCGAGACACTCCACACATAGTATGCAGAGATCGCATCATCACCGCAATGATTCTACTTCCATTTTTCTTCTGCCATACCCAGCTTTCACTACCATACACAAGGGCTCAGAGCCCCATTGCGGACAGCCAAAGGCGCTTGTCATGACGTGCTTTTACTAGTTATAATAGCAAGCAAGGTCCCGTTCACTTTATTTCTCACAGTGGTAAACATGATAGAGATATCGTAAGGGGAGTGTCTTTCGATATCTCTATCATGTTTACCATCAATTGTAAACAGACTACCCAAATATGCAAACTCTCACTTGTTCGACATTCTCACCTTCTATATATGTTTCGCAGAGAAAAAACTTGGTCCGTGCACCCCATCCCCATTCGGAATCCCGCTTGTAGATCCCAGATCTTGTTTTCAGTCTCATTCAGAACTTTTAACATCGTGATTTTCGAATACAGTTTGCCAACAACGCCGAAGAGGCTCATAGGGCGGTAAATTATGTAACCCAGCTGTGAGCCTTACGTTTTATCTCTATAAATACCGCTCTGGGTACAATGACTGCCTTGTACCAGTTATTAGGTACCATATGACTTTTCTAGCATTTAGAAAAAAACTGGTATAGCAGACTTGCCACTATACCTCAATAGCCCCTCAATATCTCTGACGAAACCTTATCATATCCGGCAGCTTTACCAATTTTCATATATTTTAATGCTTTCATAACTTCATTCATCGTAATTTCACTTTTATTTCCATCATCAATCATATACTCTGTTCCAGTAACATTATCATCTGCAACTGCATCCTCATAGGCAAAAAAGCTTTCCAAACAATTTTTCCAGCACATTTCTACACGATTTTCCTCATTTAGCAAATATCCATCATCGTCTCTAATCACATTTATACACGATATATCGGAATTATTCTGGGACTTTTTCATTACATTCGAAGAAAATTTTTTGGTTTGCCCCAAAATTACCCAATTAGCCAATTATCCAATTGTCATAGATTTCTTTTATTTCATTCTTTTTTTTTTCACGCATTCTTTAGCTCTCATTTTTGCATCTTCATGTGCACTTTCAGTATCTTTTAGCTTTTCTTTCAAGATGTCCTTTCTTTGCACTCTGTGGTTGTTCTTTGGAGACTGCTTTCTTTTTTTCACAGACTACTTTCATTCTTCGAAATTCCACCATTAATCATCTTTCTTACTAACATTTATTCTCTTTTTCGCTCCAAATACCATTTTTGCTTCATCTACTAATAAAGATTTCGTCACCTTCCGTAATTTGTCAAGTTCTAGACATTCATAACGTTTGATTTCACCCAAACTATCTTTCCATTGCTCTACATGCTCATATACATTCTGACCTTTGAATGATAAATGCATATTTTTAAAAACTATAATTGTATAAACAGAGCAGATCTTATAACTAAAAAATGGATTATTTTTAATTTATATTGCAACAATCACATATTACCTGCTACACTTTTACAGGGTAGATGTTGCACTTACTTGTCGAATAACGCTGCTTGTAGATTGTGGAATGGAATGTGTTAAGTAAAGTAATCTATAAGATAAGTGGTCAGTGGTTTACTTGAAATATTATTTGATTGAAGTGGGATAGGCCCTAAAATTGTTCGTGCAATAATCGTCACGTAATTCCAATAGCGACATTTATTACGTTTACTGTAAACTATGTTATATTTGTGCCTTTAAACAACGTTCTAGCATATTTATTGTGCCCTTTTTAGGGTTCTTTAATCAACTAGGAACCCTTACAGTTTCGCTTTGCTCGACCGTCCGTCCACGCCCACGGCTGAGCTCAGAGATTCTTAGTACTAGAAAACTGTAAATTTGTATGGGTTTTCATATTTAAAAAAAATATATGGTATCTCCACCAAACATAAAGTAATGATAATTTTTTTTCTCATCTATTACATGGTATCGTTCGACCTCTACTTAAGAAAATTGCTGGTTCAAAAAATATCAACTTCGTTTCGTTAGAATCAAATGTCTTTATATCAGATAAATAGTTATTCTTGATATGTGAAAAATTCACGATAGTAGCATATATAACGAACTAACTATATAAAAACTATCCCATCCAAATAAGCTTAACAAGTTAACTAGTAATAGTCGACCAACTTATAAAATGTATTTGGAGGAGCGAAACGGAAAATTTCGTACAAATTCCATAGACAATTACTTAGATGACGTTGTTCGTAAAATAGACAGGAAATATAATTTTATAAACCATGAGAAATTATGGAAATACGAAACCGTAAAATCCTTAACACCCCTGCTGTACGGGCTCGTTTTTAGACATTACCAGCAGTTATCCCATGAACTCAATTATTATGATCATAGTATCAAACAAAGATCCCCTTTCTAATTTTGCATATTGTAACGAGCAACTTAGAGTTCTCAATGCGCGTGGCCCGGCGTACATTTGGTCAATTTCTTGTAGATAAAAGTCGTGCGACACGTGAAATCTATACGTTACATGTCACTGAGGTATTATGATTAAATCTTTCGAACCGATTTAAAAACCGACATCGATAATAAATTTCAGTCATAACTATTTTGGATGTGACGCATTATGAGATATTAAAAGGAGTTCAAGTAGGAAACAGGTATTCCAAAATATATTTGAAGTGATACCTCTTTGTATGGATCACAGTTATAGCCAATGGAATTTGTGTTACATTAGATATCGGATGAGTTTGAGCCGACCAATCAGACACCAAGGTGAAACATTCAAAAGTGCTATCTCAAAGTGGCCGAGCCGATGGAAAAGCGCACATCGATATATATATATATATATATATATATATATATATATATATATATACCTACCTACTAGCTGTTGTCGGGGGATCCGGGTAATTTTGAATACATTTTTTTTATCTCTTATATCGATCTCCTCGTTGTTTCGCTTTAATATTTAATTTTTTTTTAACATTGTTCGTTTTTCTTTTATTTTCTTCCATTATACATATATAGCTTATTATGTCTTTTATCGGGGTTCAAAAGCTTCCTCCATATCTCATTTCATATTTCATTAAAATCGATTCAGAAATTCAGCTATACAAAAAGAATCTTTTTTTAGTTTATTATATTAATAAGGACATTAGTCAACATCGATTCGACGATCACATAAGTTTTCTCTTCGATCGCGCAGGCGTAAACATAACACGTTTTTCCCTTCAATTTACATAACGAGTGTGTAACTTCACGTTTTCCGACACGCACTTGGCCGCTTTCCCATTGTCCGCCCCTCTCCCGTGTTCCCGCTGCGACTTCGCCGCGACCGACTAATTAAAGAGAAAGCGCATTATTTCCACGACTCCAACTCCGCGGTCGCGCCACAAAGGAGCGGCTAATAACGGCTTTGGAATTAAAAACCGAAAAAGACAATGGCCAAACACGCACCTAATTTGTGTACAATAACGATATGATATCTTTCATTAAGTAACAAATGCGTTCAGAGAATAGAGCGGGTTTGCATTAGCGGGGCCACGATAGAGGCCCGCTGCGCGCGCGCATTTATCTTTTTTTGGGTTCCTCGTGCACGCGCTTTGGGATATTTTAAACTTCTATTTACGACGAGTTTCATATTTAGCAATGACATTTGAGGACTCATTGAACATTTTGAATTTAGAAAAAGCTGATATTTCTTTGCTACTAAGTAATCAATAAGAAGAAAAAATTTTGTCATAAATTTTCGAGTTTCTTAATCTACCTTATTAGTCTTAGTTGGATGACGTTTGTAGCCCTGCATCTGCAGGTTAGACTTCTAAAATGAAATGAATTCATACTTTTCAATAATTCAATTTTAAAATGGATAAGTGTTGGTGTATAATTGAGTTCACTTAAATGTCTTAAAGCTGTACTATTCGTATACGGTGCGTCCGGGACGTGCGGGACCATTCCGCTTCGAGAAGTACACACTCCTTGTCGAGATCATAATCGACCGATGAAACAAAAGCTATTTGGACCAGCAATTAATATTGCGCGCCGACAGCGGCGCGGACAAGCAGACGGACAGACGACCGCCGTGCGCCGGCGCAGACTGTCTTGTAGGTACGTAGTTGCATGACCATCACTGGTATTTCATTGTATACTTCTATCAATTATGTTCGTGAGAAAATACTATTCCACTATTACTTTTGAGTTTAAATAATTGCAATATTTATTTTTAAACTTACTAAAATGGGTTTTAATTTATTGACTTTGCAATTTACTCTTCTATCTAAGCTTGTTTACTACATTTAAACCAACTAACTAATACGGATTAAGCTAAAAGTTGTTCGAAAATATTTCGTATGGTCGTTGCATAAATCGATTTTTGCTAATGCTTGTATACATTCTATTTTGCCACGACCACGGCTTTAATATTAATATTAAAAATGATGATATTTAACATCATCGATGTATTCTTGACTTTCCCCTTAAATGATCCTATAATCAATTTAATGACCTCCATCACGCGAAACGATGTATTTACCGTTTCTGCATAATAAATTGCGTTCGTAACATGTTTTTTGAACCAAATGTCATAATAAAATATTACTTTAAAACGTGTAGGAAAAAGTTGACTGTGATGGGTTAAATTAATGTTTATGATCACAACCTTTCCGGAGAAGTAGAGAGACATTCACCAGCTAAAGGTGGGTACAAAGTAAAAAAGAAGTTAAAACTAGGACTAAACCACGGACATAGACCACGGAAAATGAATTAGACTGGATATTAAGCAATAAAACTTTGACACAATACAGGACTTATGATTAATGCCTCAATTTTTGACAATAATTAAGTGAAATATATATATATATATATGACGAACAGTAATTGTGCATTTCCTAAGTGACCTAACCTAACTTTACCTAAAGTAAGAAAATAATTAATAAAATTAAGTGGGTGCCTACCATAGGCAATATATGCTAGTACGTTTGGAAAATCACTACCACAATATTTTGCCTCAAACAAGATTTACCATAAAGTATTGCACGTTTTTTATCATTTTAACACTAAATATTTCTACATTCCATTTAATCATACCTTTAAAATTGTCAAGTCATTTAATTTGCATTTATCCCAATTCAAGTAATATTTAAACGTGCAAGGAGTTCATCACAGCTAAGTGTACATAGATATTAGAATTATAAAGTACCCAATAATCAGGTCAACATCGAACAATAACAGGTCCATTAGTATACTCTAGCAGCGGGCCATTTGTCATAACTGCATGGTGGGTGGTGCCTACTTTACTTCAAGAGCTATGCACGGACTTCCATTACTGAATGCCTAATTAGTATATCGTTATGAGGGTAGTTTATTACTTTATATTATTCCTTGGGCGGTACAATGGAATGAAAACTATATGCATACAATTCTCACTTCCAAATGGAAGATATGGATGTGGGACTATTTCAGTATGTAACGAAGAATTTAAGTTTATCAATGCCACCGTATTCCTGGGAATTGCTTTAGATAATAAAGTTCTCATTTTAGTAAATTGGCGAAAAGGCTTAGCTCTGTCGCTAATGCAGTCAAAAAGTACGAAATTCTTCAAACATCAAAATCGCTTGATTAGTTTAGTTTGGCCGAGTGATATAGAAGTGCTGCAAATGGGCCCGGTGTACTACGCGGATCTCGTGGGCTCACCGGCGAACTTCCGAAGGTTAACAGAGTACTCGTGTACTTGGCACAGATTACGTGGCGGTCAGACATGATGAAAAACAGGCAGAAGAAAGAAAAGGAACTGCTCGGCGACGAAGTCTGTGCTGTAGTGCCACAAGTCGTTTTAAGAGAGAGTTGTAATCAGAGACAAAGGAACAGAAATATTGAAGTAGCTTGTAAGCAGCATGAAGAGCCGTAAGATTATATTTATCGGTGTCTCGCGGCGCTTCTGCGATTCGGCCCTTATGAACTAGATGTCGGAGGAGCCATGGGAGGTGTTGGGTTTGTTTCCATAGCCTGATGTCATATGGCGTCTATCTTTGGGTACACGCCGCAGATATAATAGAGCTTTCGCGTTGCAAAAATGAAGCGTTCGCGCGACTTACAGGCTCGGACCTCTGGTATCTCTTAAAAGTAAGTTTCAAGAAATCTTAATTCTCGCATCCTAGTTCATCTATGAATTTTTTTTACATGTATAAAAGATTAAGATTACGTTTAAAATAAATAGTGACTAACATAAACCCACTGGCAGAAATAAAAATAATCTGTTTCTACCTGTTCTACCGTAGTCGACTACGTAGTCATAAATCACTTGGGTGCTCTGTGTGTGCATATTCAATCGAGTCCCTGTCGATAGACAAGATCTATTCATATATAAATTTTAGAGCATTATTTAACAATAACTCAGTAAAAGAGGGTATTCATACAATTTCCGAATATTCTGGAAACAAATATGCATGGGCATAAGCAGCTCGACTTCTTACCCATGTGTTCCGTTAATCAATGGTTTTGTATTTGCTTTGGCTAAGCATGATGAAATTAGAAAAGAGCTACACTTAAGTTTCTTCTTCGTTCTTCTTGAGGGAAAACCACCTTCCGAACAAGTGGTAAAGTTTCAAATTCGCAAAGAAACGCAAGAAATATTTCAAGCGTTATTTAATAACTTACGAAATAAAGATATTTCGAATTTAAATTTGAATATACGGAAAAATTCGTACTTAAATTCAAATCGAATGCCAAAATCTGTGAGGTGGACTGTACTGCATATGCTCAATTTTATGACTACTGATTAAAGTTAGTAACGAACACAACCAGAGTTGATGAATTCTTCGATTACTAAAGAAAACTAGGTATCAAGGAATTTGTTATTGCTACGCGACTTGCATCTATATTCAGATCGGCTAACAAAGCTTGGCGAGTTCTGTTCCAATATATATAATAAATTATTCGTATTTTATTTCATGCTTATGTACATAATTCACTTATCGCATAGCAAACAATTCAAGTAAAAAAATGTATATGGTTATTAAAATAAAATAATTATTACAATTGACTAAAGTGATTTCGTGTGGTATTTCTCTGAACTTTTTACACATCCGACAGTACATAATTAATGTAAACTAGAATAGGCAGCTTATGGCTATCATAATTTTCCTTTGAAGTGTGTTACATATGTGATAATATGTGTAATGTAACTGCT
This sequence comes from Eumeta japonica, assembly GCA_005406025.1. Lineage (NCBI taxonomy): Eukaryota > Metazoa > Arthropoda > Insecta > Lepidoptera > Psychidae > Eumeta > Eumeta japonica. Next base: position 19,833 of record BGZK01001366.1, read on the forward strand.
TGTACTTGTGTTAGATACGATGAGTTGGCATCAGTCAGAGGGTAGTAATGAAAAAATGAGCAATGGGCGACTTGGAAAATCTTCAGAAGATGGAATTGGCATACCTATGAAAGAAGGGCCAAATTTCAAGAAACTGAAAAAGACGAGCTCGCAAGAAACGATTGATAGATGTCAGTGGAGTTAGAAAAAATATTTAATAAACAAACTCTTCTTGAATGTGAGTTTATAAATAAAAATAGAAATATTGGTGTCGACTGCCCCGTTAAATGTGTATTACCATACTGATGTATATTTTCTAAAAATGAAATTTATATATATTTTTTTTTTTATTAAAATAAAAACGATCAGAAACATTTTCATATTTCTCTGGGCAAATAAACCAATCTTTAAACCCAAAGTTCTCGAAAAGAAAAAGAGATGGCGCCACTTGTTTCTCAATATTAAAACTACGTTCATAAAAATTCACGATAGACACTTACTTGTTCGCATGAAAAATCAGGAAATCATAAATATTCCATAGAAATCTTTAAAATACATATTTATTTTAACTTTATTACTTTTTTTCAGGTAATATGTAAAACAACATTATTAGTTGTAATACTACTTGCTTACTTACTAATTGTTACTAGGACGTAACAAAAACCCTAATTTTCGTTAGCGAATCTGTTCCGTGCGTTTAATTACTTCAAAGCCGATTTTCGATCACAGCCAACGGATCGCAATCCCAAACGTCGTAACGCACATTAGCGGCGTTGACACGAATCGATTCGTAATTCGTTCGTTTTACGGCCGGCCGTTTTTCGCCTGTTTACGCCAAATGAGAGTCTCAGCGGCGATAATAAATTAGCATGCTTTAATGACGCAATCAAAGTTTATGACGCGCGGCGAATTCCCGCGCGACTCCTAGTGTTGGCCGATTGACTTATTTTTTGCGTGAAAAAAAACCTGCGCCGAGGAGCGGCAATAACTTGTACGTTTTATGGATATTGGATATCGGTGAGTTATTCGCGCCGGGAGGCGCCCCGCCGCGCCGGCCTTACCCATGGCATCTGGAACAAAGAGAAACACTGTGTTAGCTTATGAAATACACTAATGCGCTACGGCAGCACGGGATATTGGATCGGCTCTGTCTGCTTTTCGAACGGAACTCATGCTAAGGAACACTGATTACTTGACACGCGAAACTGTTATCTGGTAGCTATCGAGTGACTCGTCTCTAACTATTTTCCTGTAATCTGGGATCCGGTCATCGAAATGTAGGTAAGAACAGGCCTTAAGTAGCCGAAAAGCAAAGAAAGTTTGCCCTATACGGCGTTAGTGAATTGATCTGGAATCAACCATCGGAGATTACGGCCCTAAGATCGATTTCACCGTTTATTAGATATTACCTAATAGTCCGTTTAGTTGAAAATGTGAAATATTTTTAAAATTGTTACAATTTAATTGAAATATATGGTATTTATATTTATTTATGTAATTAATAAGAATACATTGGATTACAGCATATCATTTATTTTTGCAAAAAATATAAATAATAGTAGATATTTCTTGAGCAGTGGTAACCTAATCAATGATCGTACATGGCGTGTGTGCGCGCATAGCGCGTCAGAACCTGCGGGTTCGAATCTGCAAGCTTCTGCGAAACGAGTGTATAGTAGTATATACACCAGACTATATGCAGATCGAGCTATCAATTGTCATTCGCTTTGATAGCACAATACTACATCATGATGGTACCACAATCAGAATTCTATAAGCGAAGACTTTATATAACGTGAGCGTATTCGTGCGGCCATACAGCCAGCGCGGTCGCTGCCTCGCTGCCCAGACTCTGCTCGGCATTTAGACATTGTACGGTCGTAAAAGATTTTTGAAGACGAATTATTTATTTTAAATTTTTTTTTAATAAGTCATAAGCGTTTTTGAAAGATGATAAATTATGTTTTGACACAAGAAACAGGAGGATTTTCCCAGTTCTCGACGCGGCCACGCCGACCCGATCCAAATCTGAACAGCCGACGCGTTATCGTCGTATCTAAAACGAGTAGTCCACGAATTCTAGGGCCGCGATGTTGATTAAGATACGCGTATGACTTTGAATATCGTTATCGGCACTCACGGCCGATATCGCGCTATCAGCGTGTATTTCGACATATCGACGGCGCCGCGTATATCTTGACGGCTCGAATCTGACAAGTGACTGACAGACGTAAGATTTGGCCATTATTTCTAGGATAAACTATGAATGTTGCTATTTATTGTCGCATTGTATGGACTTAAATGTCTATTTGAAGACTTACATAATAAAATAAGTAACGTAATGTAATTAAAGGCTATCGATTGGACTTGTGCCGCAAAAAGCTGGAACACTCAGCTGAAGATTACGCACAAAAATATACAAACGAAGATTCACAGAAACATAATACATACGTAGTTACATCATTTAATATTCATGTAGTATTTATCAATGCAGATATATACCTGCATTACTCTCATATTAAAAACATTTTAAATATATACATGTAAATGTTTTTCTTAATCAAAGCTTGCGCCTCATCTATATTATAAGAAAATATGCATATACATTAATTAAAAGTTTTTGGCATATGTTATACGACACGTTTTTCTGCTTAAGCCTATTTAGTATACGTATGTCGAGGCCGTGTATTAAGAGAGAAATGAATTCTCAATAGAAAGTCACATAGAATACGAGCACAGACACCGAACGGCACGCCTAAAAGGGACCTACTAGATATTCAACGATTCCCACATAGCCCAGGATCCGACATTGAAAAATCTTCTTTCGTGTGTTGATCGAATGAAACATGATGTAAGGGTGTATTTTAATATGAAAAATTGAGAACGCGTAAAAACTGACAAAAAATATGCTGTTTATTACACTGAAAAAAATATTTTTGACCAAGTTCGAATTTAGCTAGGTTAAATAAAATTTCTATGCAATAGCTGAGTAATTCGTTACATTAACAAATTATATGTATGATTTAACCAATCAGAATTTATTCATTTAATTTGGAAGTTTTCGTTATAATATTTTCGTTTGATTGACGAATATATTCATAAAATTAGCAAATGCTATTGATACATGGTGACACATGCCAAAGAAAACAGATGGCAGCATCTATAATGCTTATAAAAAAATATTGACTCTTTTAATTGTAATACATTCCATTGTATTTTCAAAGGGAAATTAAATTTCTTAATAAGTCAGATTTATATTATGAAACTATATTATTGTTTAAACTAAAATTTAAATTAAAACATTATAATCGTAACCAAAAATACTTAAATGTTGCTACTAGATGGCGCTACCGGTGAGGCGCTTTCCTTACGGTCAGATCACGCCATAGAGATGTCATTTCTGCAATGCATATATCTTGGACGCGTATAATAAAACCCTCATAGCTCCAAAATATTGAAGCTACAGACGACAGCCATATCTTCATTTCTCTGGGGGTTCTCTGATGAAAACGTGTTTAATTAACTTAAAACGATTTAGTTTTAAAATGCTTAGTCTTAAATATTTCCCCAAGACTTTTGGTAAAGTATAGATTTGTACAGCATCAGATTAGATATTATTACAATGATACTGAAATCACCAGTTTATTAAAGTAAATAAATATTAACTTTTCATTTGTTAGTAAATTTAAATGGCTAAGAAGGAATTGTCTAATGTGAGTACAATATGGTTAGTGTATACAAATTACAAGGTAAAGTTAAATAAATTATCTGATTAGAAATACCAATACAGTGAGGAAAAGCAATAAATGCACCTACGTGTATCATTCTAACGAACTTAACTTCAATAATCCTACCAAAGATCACCAACAAATTTAAATTGGTTAAGACAACCAAAATATTAGTTTTCACAAAATAAACAACGAAAATTCATTGCGTTATTCAAACTTGGTTGGAATGATATTTTTTCAGTGTATACCAATGTTGTTGTTTTTTGTTCCAGATTGTTCCAATTTCATTGCTACAACATAGTATAGTGGTGTACTATAAACATATTAATCATTGGCTGCAACTTTTATGATTGCTATAACTTACCAATTACGAACAGGTGACGAAAAAAATATTTTGGATATGGGTTTCCTTCATTTGTAAATTAAGAAATGATTGAAAACGCAAGAAATAATTAAAGTATTTGAATAAATTTAAACAATGAGACCGTGATTTTGGTTCAGTGTAAAAGTCTAGAATTTTGATGAAAAATGTGAACCAAAAAGATTGAAACAAGGCAGTGTAAGAATCATCTAATCAATTATGTTAAATAATTGCAGTCGGAGACATAAATGTAGCAAGGCATGCAGCAAATAAGTAAACATGAATATGACGCCTTCCATTGCAAATATTGTAATATTTGATTGGATGAGTTTTACATCGTTTTTCTTTACAGTTCTGTTTTTTGCAGTCGGGATTTTTAAATTTTTTAATTACTTTTCTTTAATTTTTATTTAACAATATCCTAAGATTGTTTTCTCAATATCATAATTTGTTTTTCTAATGCCGGATCAATACCGAATGATAACCGAATAAACTCGTTGATTAAAGCACTGATTTACAAGTTCTTTTCTATCTCATAATTTATAATAATAATTTATAATAAGTAAAACATACTGTTTGTGCTCTTAATTAATTTACTTACACGCGTTATAAGTCATATACCTTTTTGGCAGAATTATTCATTAAACATTATTCAAAAAATTTCAATTAAATTGCACTCTATTGTTTTTAATAAGAATCACGGGACAGGCTTAGCAAAACAATTCTAATCTACAATTCACTAAAAATCCCCAGAGTAACAATATAATACTTTTGCGTATAATATATGTGTACGTGTGTATTTTTATATGTTTTAAGTACAATCGACACATTACCGACACTTGCGAAAATGGCTCTGCCTGCTCTTTGTCCCTACAGCGTGTGTAGTATGAGGCTAACCAGTGAAACCGATACATACATATCTGTTTCGCTGAAGATAAATAAATCTCTTTGATTGTATTTAATGACAAATTTCATGATGTTCATTTTTTTTCTGAAAGCAAGCATGCATTTAGTGACATTCTCTCATTCACATTATAAATGTCTCTAATGCGAATAAAAAAGCATAATTTCAAAATGTAAAGCAATAATTTATTCTTAAATTCACATGAATACCTGCCCACAAGCACAAGTGTGAAATATAACAAGATCTCAGGACGTATATGGTATGCTTAAAATATTATAAATTTCTACAATATGGTATCTGCAGGCTGTGTGCGCCCGATGTAGGTATAAGAAATAGTATTATTATAAATACGGCACTTATTAAGAGCTACTCCCACTCGGCCGGTCCGGCACGCAACGAGAGCGCGGCGGGGTTACATGCCGCCCTAAGTTTGGCGTTGAAATACCGACACAAATTATTGATAATCGTTATAAAAATGAACTGAAAATATTTTTCAGTCATTCGCTGTTTGATCGATCTTAGTCTCAGTTAATACGAATAAAATATGTATAAAACTATTAGAGAATGCGAAAAGGCTCTAGTCTAAGGCATAATAATCAGTAAAAAAAAATATAAAATTAAGTTTTGTGCATCATCCATATAAAGATAAATCATTTTTCATCATGTTTGTAAATATACATTAAATAAAATGAGTATTAAAACCTTCCAAATAAATGCATTAGTTGGAAGGTGTGAATTGAAGGCAATTGAAGACTTCTATACATTAATCTTTCATTTATTATACATTAACTCTTTGTATAGAAAGTGAACTTAAATATTCAATTATTAGCAGATAAAACCTAAGGATACCTTTATGTGCTTTCGATTTTTTTTTTAACATTCATCATATTTTAACACGGAACAGCATGCAGCATCAATGCCCGAGCGGATTTTATATTCCTGACAGGTTACAACAGAACGAATCGATAGATTCACTCCTCTCGGTACATTCAATGAGCGGACAAACGGAATTCCGCTCGGAGTCCGCGCGGAGAATGTACTCGATGTGATCGCTTCTTGCTCTAAGTGGAATCGTACGTACATTTCCAAGTATGGCCGCGTCAGCGCGTGCTCCGGCGGGCTCGCCCGGCCGCCGGTAATGCCGCGATGACTTACGGTCGATGCCGACGATAAATTAACCTCGTCGGTACATGCGTGATTAAGATTTTGATTTACATCGATTTAATTGAAGTACATTTTAATGCCTCATTAACAATTTCACTGAAATTAAATGCTCTGACCGCTTTGCTACAGATATTTATTTACTTAGTTAATTAGGTAATAGTTTTTCTTTGTTATTAGTATTTTTCCACGCTTTAAAAGGTATAATCACTCAACAAAAACTAAAAAAATTTTATAAAAAAGTATTCGATTTTTTTTTTTATTTAATAGTTACAGTTCAGGTTCATAGAAAAACTAATATTTATCTAATTCAGCCTGATCTGCACTAATGATTAAATGTAATTATTATAGAATATTAGATACCCTCTTGCATGTTTATAATCTATTTTGTTTTTGACAAGTAACATAATTCGATGAATATTATTTTTGTGAAAATTACTCAATAACTTAAGCCGCGTTTAAAGTAAAATAATACTTGGAATGAGGGTACCTTGCCGTTCGTGATCCGGCAACGCTAGCGTTCGTAAAACGGAATGTAACCGTTGGGTGACTGTTAGCGGCGTGCGCGCCGCACCGGCCATCCAATCTGAAACTAAAAACTAGATATTGGAATTGATATTTTCTTTATTCGCTTTGATCGCTGTTCATAATAATTAGTAACTATAGACATCTATATAAAATGCACGACTGTACTAATGGAATGTTATGAGTAGGTACGTATAATATTTACGGTCACGTGCGATGCTCCCGTCGGACCGATGTTTCCGATTCTTATTTTATTGCTGTTGTAAAGCTTAAAAGTTTTTTTGAGATGTTTGCATATTTGGAAATTTGATTGTTTAGACGTTGGTGTCTTAACCACGCACAAACGGCTGAATGGATTTGGATGAAATTCAGCATATTATAGATTGAAAACAGATAGAACCAATATTCTAAAATAAAAGTTAAGGTGGTTTGTTAGTATGTTACATATTAAGGAACTAGTAGGTAGTAAAATATTAACAGATGTTTCAGTATTTTTTTTAAATTCTATTTTTTCAGTGATGTAATGTGAGGTCTTTTATGATCAGAAATTATTTCAGGTTGATTGTTTTGCAAATTTTGAAAATTAGATAGATATTGTAATTTTTCCTAGTATATATTAATGTAGAGTAATATAATATTAATGTACTATATTACTTATAAATTACAAATGTATTTTTTAATTTTAAAACAGATACTTTTATATATTAGTCAATGCAGAATGCAAAAGTATAATTAATACTTGCTACACTCTTAACCTGCCAAAATGAGTAACAATAATAACTATCATAATATTTAAAAATTTGGCCTGTAAAGTCGGTATACGGGCGAAAGTTTTACGTGACAACGACTTTGAATGGTAAATCATTTTAATGTGAATATTCATTCGTATAGTAGGAAGAAGGATGAAATAATAGTAACAATTTAAAACATTTATTTATACAAAGAATTATATTTAAAACATTAATTTATACAAAGAATCTCGCACTGAATTTCATATTAACAAAATTTTATTTTACCTTTACACATACATACGTATTTATATACAAATATACATACAATAACTTGCAATACATTTGCAAGCTATGCACTAATTCTCTAGTGCGCGCGGCAGACCGATCATAGTTGAGTGGGGAGAGACGCAAGGCATTGGGCGGGCCTCTCTCGTTCGGTGACTCATCGTTACGTTACCGAGCGTTACACTTTTCATAAGTGACTCCCAGCCGCAACCTAATTTAAGACGTTGTCACGTCAAAAATATATAGGACCAACCAGGTGTTAGAAGTCACGACCGCGATCTGACTGGTGACAGTTGGTAACCCAATGAGGACCCAAACAGTTATTATTACAACCGAAATAATATTTAAACATAGTTAATATAAAACAAACTCCTTACAGATGGACTACGCAAGTAGAAAGCAATGAAAGAAACCCAGACTTAGTACATTTTAAGTTGTAATAAGCAGATAAATATGAATAATTCTGATCCCAAAAAGTCGGGTTCTCAATCCGGCCAAACTTTGAACCTCGGCACCGATAGAGGGAGCACAGCATCGATGCGACCGGTTATTTATCGGAGCTGCGACACCGCTAATGCAGCGCTCGACGCTGACAGATAGCGCTGCAGCGCGATATGATACGCGTGACGGTCGCTAAGTGCGATCGCTTGTACGCCGATAGCGCCGTGGGATTTGCCTCGCCTCCTACACAACAGTTCCGACTGTCTCCGCTCTATTTATGTAAGCCTAATACATACAACAGATGATGCGACATGTTTTACACATTATATTCGCTTGTCTCTAAGGAGGAAGGGTGGGGCGTGACTATATCAAAAAAAACATATCGCTTTTCTCGTAGGGAACGGAAGAAAGAAAGCTTATGCCACGTGTTAGACGGGTATAAGTTGTCTGCAACACGCCAACTCTACTAACTTTCACGTGACCTACGTTCACTATGTAACCGATTAGTAACTAACTAACTAACCAGACAGCCGAGTGATGAGCGTTTCGCCTTTGAATATTCGAAATGTGATGTGGTAAGGCCGTGTTGTGGTCAACTTAGCTGCCGCACGATGACGGGCCGGCTCGACCCATGAAATAGCACACTTTCAAAGAATACGAACATAAAGTAACGCTTCTGCTGTTATGTTTCGTCCAGTATGTGAGAGTTCCGAAATACCACTCCTCCGACTGTTAATCTACTCCCCCTTCATGGTGAGTCCTTTGGGATTGCGAGTGTTCATGGCGGTAATGAACACCATATTCCTTTACGACTCACATGTTCGTTTGCCCTATAGAAATGCTATAAAAAAAGAATCAGAATTTACCATGAAAAAACCTGTGTTTTCAACTTAAATCACATCCTAGTAGCTTTTTCCGTTGGTGGGTACGCTAAGTCCGTTTGGTGAGGACGCTGTTGGGGACATTGGTTGTTAGCAACTCTCATGCAATCGTAAGGTCAACATGGAGGGTTTAACGTCGTATTACGTCCCACAAAATTAAATAAAAATATATAGAGGTGTGTATATCTCTGACTGAAGTGAAAAAACTAAGTACAACGTCATTTATACAGTAAAAATATATACTAGTAAGTCATAGGCTTATTGCATAACATTAACCGAATAATATTCTACGTGTGTTTTAATTTTCGTGGTTGATTGAAGAAGTTGCGCAAGTTATAACCGATTTCAACAGAAAACCAACAAACACCATAACGCAGGCGCGTGTGATGTTAAGTTGCATCCGATTCATTATTTTATTTCAAATTTTACATATTTTAATTGTTATCCGTCTTCGTTTTAGTCTTTCCAGCAATAAATAAAAATTAAGTGTGGTGTCGTGGGACACCAGGTAGGAACGAAGTTCCTTCGGCTAATGTAGAATCGACACAATTTGCAAAAAAATCGTGCTCAATTTTATGTAGGTTTTCTTGATTTTCTCTTAAATTTTGCTGATTAGTTTTATTTAAGTACAGGAAAGTATTTAGGAAATTCAGTATTTTAGGAAATAAAATATATTACGTAAAATAATAAAAATCGTAATTCAAATTATCAACTAAAATAACAAAATATGTCTCTTTATTTTTGTTTGACAACACAAAATTACATAGAAATAGAATAATTTCCCACTATTATCACTGTCAATTGCATTCAAGTCACTTGTTAGTTCACTTGCCATTGTTACTATATTTATTATTGTTTTGACGATTTGAAATTATATGAAAATAAACGTGACTACTCACGAGTAAAATGTATCTATAATGTGAATATTAGCCACGTGCTTGTCCATGAATTCATGAGTATATACTATGCATTGTCGGGGTGGAGTGGTAATAGAGAGAGAAGGGACGAGAGAACGAAAAGAAAGAGGGGGAAAGAAAAAGGTATAATACACTACTCGCTTGTGTATACGACTATCGCGCCTGCGCACGTCTCATTTAACGGTTTTATTCCACAGACTTTTTCTTACGGTTTTACTATCACATTTTTTTCATCGGTCGCGCAGCAAAAGCCCTATCTCCTCCAAGCCCGCCGTAAGGAACTTCGTTCCAAAAATGCAAATAGGATTTTCTACTTGGAGCTGCAGAATAATATACATTTTAGTCATTTTTAAAACTTCGTTAAGTTTGTATTTAATGCCGCAAAGCCACCCCCAACCGTACGGAGGTGCACAGCCGTCACCGACTCATTCTTTTCCCAACTCACTCGTGCGCCGCTCCCTTTCGTCGGTCTATAGGCGTTAATAAATAACGTGCGGGCGCAGGTTCAGGTCCGCCTATCGCGTATATCATGCCGCCGTAGCAGATACGTATCATCCGCAGCGTTTCCCGATCCGCGGCAAATCCCGGGCGCATCCCGGCCGGATCCCGTAATCCCGGTTAATAACGCCCGGCGGCGGCGCGGCGATCGGGCCCGCGATCTCGTGCGGCCCCACACACCTCGCCGCGGAATACCTTTATGTACAGCGATAGCTTATTATTTAACCGAAAAGGACAAACTTATAGACGAACAGTATGTGCAATATTTAAGCTTTTGACGACAACGTCTTAAATTAGGTTGCGGCTGGGGTCACATGAAAGTGTAACGCTCGGTAACGTAACGATCACCGAACGAGGCCCGCCGAACGTTGCGTCTCTCCCACTCAACTATGATCGGTCTGCCGCGCGCAGCACTAGAGAATTATGCATAGCTTGCAAATGTATTGCAAGTTATTGTATGTATATTTGTATATAAATACGTATGTATGTGTAAAGGTAAAATAAAATTTTGTTAATATGAAATTCAGTGCAGATTCTTTGTATAAATAAATGTTTTAAATTGTTACTATTATTTCATCCTTCTTCCTACTATACGAATGAATATTCACATTAAAATGATTTTACCATTCAGTCGTTGTCACGTAAAACTTTCGCCCGTATACCGACTTTACAGGCAACAAATTTTTTTCTTTGCGTTAACTTCCTTTAGAACTGTAATATAATTTTTAATATGTTAAAATTATCAGAAAGCAACCTTTTTAATTTTTAACGGAAATTGTTTCATTTTCTTCTTTGGCTATACAAAACTATAGGTATTAAGGATTAGAAATGACGCAGTGGTTTATCGGCCGCTGGATTTAAATTACATGTTTTGTACAATTACATATTTCATGGTGGCACTATTGCTAACTGTCGCAAATGTTAGACTATCGTTATTTGACTTAAATTGCCGATCTAGACAGGCACAGAAGAATTAGCGTTCGATGTAGCTACATTTAACATGAGTTACCAGGTCTTTACCAATACACGGGTTGATAATGCAACGTCATTCTATAATATTTTGAACAGAATGCCTAATCTGCGTTTGAAATCATTTATATAAAACTTATTACTAAAATGCATACCGCAAATAATGCATGAAATGTTTTTTATTACCTGTTCGAACTGCGTATTTTCGTGATAATTCTGAAGTGTGACATCACTGTTAGTATCCTCCTAATCGAGAGTTTAAAACATTACAAAAATGTGGGCATTTTTGTACATGAAAATCATAAATAATGTCAAAAATAGAGAACCCTCTGAGGTACGAGAGGATGGGGTTTTTCGTAGCGTAAAATTCGCCCATAGTTCGTCGCGCTAAGGGGATCCGCGGGGCTAATGATCACGCCGCGGAGCGTGCTGCGGCAAATCCTCGCAATATGGAGTGCGGAAATACCTGGAAAATGGGGAATGTTATTTCCTTCCCCCGGGCGGAGCGCGCGCGCCGGCGTGAAAACACGCGAGGAAGGAAAACTACCAAACAACGCTTGAAAAAATACGCGGGTGCCCGGCGCCGGCCCGATGCCGAGATTCCTCCTTTTTCGGCTTTGAACGGGGAAACGCTATGGGAAATATAATCTTATACTGTACACATCTGCACCTTCACGCTTTTTTTGAAACGGAGCAGAACACATGACATTACTGCCGTACAAATATATGGGCGGAGAACTTGTATGACAGTCCAATTCAGACCTTCAGTTTTTTTTAAATTATTTTTAAATGCCATCAAAACACAGCCCAACGAAGTGGCAAAAGAAAAAAGGTTTTTTATTCGTAAATGCGAAAAAATAATATAGGCCGTTTACTTTCTTGTGGGCTTATTGTTTTCAGTTCCACACTTTATGTCCTACACGGTACGACCCTTACACACCTCTCTCGTTTCACTGGTTTCCATTAATCGTTCCAAGCATGCTAGCTTATAAATTTCGGGTTCTCAAAATTTGACTCTTCTTTTATAAGCCAATGATTTGGTTTGTATTTTTATTTGAAAATTCAAATAAATTTATTAGTTTTTCTAGCAATATACTGCTAAACCACCTTACTGTTTCATTCTTTTCTATTCGGTCACTAGATCTTTCAAATTAAACATTCACACAACACTAGAGGAATTACTTATGGTTACCCGCCGATGAATATGATAATCGGATGTTACAAGCACATGCAACAGATTTGGGACAGCACACCATAACAGATGTTTCTAGAGGCAAACATAAGTATAAGTTTTTTTTTGTATATGAAAACTAGTGGATATTTTTTTAACTCTATATATATACACACAATGCACTAAGACAATGTATTGAGTGCGATGTATGTGGCGGTTGATCGATCAATCATGGCGATTGACGGAACGGTGTAAAAGTTGTTGCACTGCAGCGCCATCTCGTGGCGAGGTTATAACAAAACAGATAGTATAAAATCTTTTCCATTATAAATCACTTTCACTCGGGTTATATAAATTATCTATATTATATATAGATAAGTATTATATATATATAATATATTTATATAAATATCTATTTTTTATGTAATACCAGCCGTTACCAGAACGACAAACCGTTTTTAACTGATAAAAGGATAAACAGACACACAGTAGCCTATCATTTGCGCAATCACATGTCCTTATTCGTACCAAAGTTTCATTAAAATCAATTAAATAATTCTTAAGTTATACAAGGATATACAGACTGACATACAAATTTAAAAATAAAATGTAGTATCGGGGTCGATGAGTGAGTCACAAAATGAATATTTATCACAAAATTTGACACAAAGTTGTATGTACAGACAGAACATACAAACTTATATAATATTATAGAGACATATCAAAATAGAATCTCCGTCACATGAAGTGGTGCGGTACCAAACATTCACTTTGTTGGCTGTCGACACAACAGGATAGGCTATGAATAGTTGTAATGCAACTGATTATAACTGCCACGGAGGCTAATAAACAACCTCCTTATCAAACCTAGTGTCATGTGACAATTTTTTTTTTTGTACAGTTTACACTTACAGTACGTACCTACATGTATTTTTTAAGTTTTCTATCCTCTTCGAGTGACGCCCATAAATACGCTAAAATGAACTGGTTACCTTGCATTACGTAATAATTGATGGTTAGCTATCAGACGCAACGATATTTCCATGAAAAGTAACTAACTCCTAACTATTATCAGAGATCGCATCAACTGTATTTTATCGCCGCAGCATCTTTGATCTCGGCCCATCTGTCGGCCGCAGTTCGGATTTCGTCGTAAGGGCCGACCACACACGAGCGTTTACTGTTCGTAACAGTTTTACTGTTGCACAAACAAACAAGCGGTTCCAGACAGCGCCGTAACAGCCAAACGCTATCGTGATATCAAAGACGTCGCGCCGCTTCTGAATTTCTGGATTCCTGGTAGCGTAACCGATAGGGGATTGTTTTAAATACAAGATGAGGTTACCGACTCACATTTTAAGATTTTTAAGTTTTATTTATTAGCATTTATGTTTATTATTTTATTAGTAAAATAAAAACTTATAAGCTTTTTTGTAACTGTGAGAAAATTGAAAGATCAACTGTATAATAAATTTTTCAATTATCAAATTGGTGTTTAAATTCTAGTTTCAAGCGTATAATTGAAAATACATAAACGACGATCGAGGCGAGAACGCAATCTTAGGCCGAACTATGACGCCCAGTATCTGCTGTTAGCCTAGTACAAAGGGATGCAATTTACATCGAAATGCCAATTAAAATAAAAACGAGCCGAGATGGGGCCATTTCGCTTGGCGGTTAAACATGAAATTTTCTATTTGGGCGAACAAAGCGGTCAATTAACAGACTCATTGTTCGAAGGACGCGCGGGGTGCGGGAGGGGTGTCGCTTCATTATTATTTCATTTTATGAGAGCCCAGCCACCGGCTCGTCTGTCTCTCACCGGCGAAACGCTTAGATACGGCGCACACTAAACAAGAAATTAGATAGCATCCATTTACAGTTTATTTATGGTGATCTTTCGGTTAATTGGGCCAAAAAACTACTTTGAACGTTATCATCTGAACTTTACAATACAAAACTTCCACATTATAAATAAGAGAAAAACATTGAATATCTTCTAAAAAGATAAATCTTCTCGCATGACAGCATCTTTACCTTTACAAACAAAGCCGTGGTGAGACCACACGAGTTGGCAACATCTCGTACGTGTGTTGATTTCTACGATTTCAGCATCACAGCGGTGGACAAGAAAAGCACAATTCTGGGAACTCCGTCCCGGAACGGCCTGGATTCCTTTGATACGAGTCGGATCAACAAATACACGGGTTCCAGAAAATCGTTGCGTTTCCTTGTCATTCATACTTTGTAGCTTAAAATAGAAACTTTTAACTATTGTCTGCTATCGATAAGCTGAATCTGTGAGATAATGAGTTACCTACTTGGTTACGTAAAATGAAACGTCAGACCAGAAGTTTATTCCTACTGCTCTTTTCCCTTTATATCGCATAGTGTATTTCTCGTAAAAAACATGTATTTATTACGCATATTTAATAATAAATTATACAAGATCTTTTTGTTGAAAGCTCGCTTTGCTTGCCGCTTGTAAAAAAAATTAATTAAAAATTCATCAACGAAAATTTGCATCTAAAAAAGGAATTAAATCAATTTCTGACAATTATACGAACTTAAAACATCATAAAGTGACTTAATTTACGATCATGACAGACGCGTAGAAAAGGTCGAGCGTGCCTCGCAGTGAGAGGAGGCGGACGAGCGCTACACAGAGCTGACACAGATTAGCTATGTTCCCTGCCACCGACGCAGGAGACGCTCAGTACCGAAAACCCATAAACAAATAGAAGATGTCGGCGCGAGGTGAACGGCCCGCGGGCGGCGAGCGGGCCGTTTCGTTGGAAAGCAATAAAAGTATTAAAAGCGCGGGCCGGCCTAGACGCGCCATCCTCGGACACTCTTAATTGCTCTACCGAGAATTTACGAATGTTTGCACCGCGGCGGGGGATCGGACGTATACAGCCTCCCCGGTGCGCGGGAGCGCCGCGCCGACAGGTTATCGATCCGTTTCCGATCGTTCCTGAAATCTTTAATATCCTTATGCCGCTGATGTGGATTTTGCGACGGAGTCGTGTGTTTCATATATTTCTGTATACTTCCTATCGATTGAAAAATATAATACTTGTAGTTCTGGGTGGATGCGGACGTCGATGATCTTCAGCGGCATCACAACACTAAGTTGGAGGCCTCACGTGTCGAAAATGTTCGACAGTTAAAAGAGACCCCATCGGAACGCTCTTTTATAGGCTAATGGTATTGTCAAATGTGTACAAGTCGAAATATATATCTTTAGATATTATAATGCACAATGCCTTTCGGTCTATCCGTTTATAGGTTTAGTTCGAAAACCAATCATGAGACTAACTTACGTGATTCTATTCTTGGTATAGAAAAATACTGTCTATGCAGGGTTTAGACATTACTTGTTGCCCATGAACAAAGAACAAATAACATTTTTTTTCTTTTTTATACCGATTGAATATTGGTGACTACAGTTTCCACGGAAGAACCAACATCAAATCCATTCCGGGTTTGAAATCACGAGTAGAACCAACATCGTGGTTAAAATCTCGAGCGAGATTGCTACATAACAAAATGATTTAACGGCAGTATGATGTGTTCTGTGAAATATAGGGTCGGAGAAGAAATTTCGTATACAAATTCAAGATAATTTTTCATCAAATTTTATTTACATTTAATTATATTCAACAACTTGTTCCCATTTTGTAGGTAATGGCATAATCTCATTGCTGTAGAAATTTTGGGATTTCTGATCAAAACACTGCAATAAATAGTTTTGGCAGTCCTCTCTTGATGTTAACCTAACACTACCTAAAGAATTCTGAAGAGACCGAAACAAGTAAAAATCTGGAGGTGCAAGGTCCAAGGGATTCCGCCTGTTTTTTCCTTACTTCTTGCTTGAGTTTTATCAGCTGTTAGTACTAAAGATCCAAATTGATGGTTTTGCCCGGAGGTAAAAGCTCATAATAAATAATGCCTTACTAATTCCACCATACACATAACATCAACTTATTGCGAGTTAATCCGGGTTTCGCTATAGTCTGCGGAGCTTCTTTGCCTTTTGACCATGATCTTTTTCGCAGGTTCTTGTCGTCGGTAATCCCTTTTTCATCGCCAGTGATCAATCTTTTCAAAAAACGATTCAGTTTCATTACGTTACAATAGAGAATCGCAAATGAGTACACCATTCACTAGATTTATGTCAGTGAACTCGTGTGACCCCCAAGTATCGAGCTTTTTCGCATATCCAGCTTTTTTTTAAATGACTTAAAACTGTTTTATGGTCAATCTTCAGCCTCTTCAGCAATTACATACAAACTAATATGCTAATCTTGCTCTACTCTTTTCCAAAATCGCTTCGACTTTATCCGCAACAAAGAAGATCTAAATCCACGCGGTCGAAGCTGCGGGCGAAAACTGGTATTTATATATAGATATTTACTTTTTTTTATTTTATATGATTCTAAAAAAAAAATTAAAACCTTCAAAGTGATATAATCAAATTTAACGGTTGCTTTGGTGCACTAAATATAAAAAGGGTTGTAAATGCGCACTACTCTAACAAACCGGCGAAAAACATGTCTACGCCGAAATGCATTACAGATGAAAAAAATTTCATAGTTACATTTTTTTTTTTCATTTTTCTTGCACAGAGTAGGTATAAGCTCTTTAGTCGCGATATTTTAAGTGTGTTTAAACACAATTAAAATACATACTACAGTCTCAAAATGTGAAAATATAATGCGAAAAAATGCACCAGCAAAAGAACGTATCTTTATTGCACTTACGTCCGTTTGTTGAGAAATACAGTTTTTCGGCAATAACTCAAAAATGATATATCCGATAATGTTTAAAATAATTTTTGTTGAAACTATTTTTAAATGTCACCTTTTTTTTTTTTGAATTAACTGTCTGAAAAAGAAGGAGGCAGACACAATTTATGTTACTTTCGGAGCAATTATTTCAGAAATAATCACTTAATCAAAAAAATTCTTAGAAACCTTAAAGTTTTTTTTTAAAAGAACTGTCGAAATACTGCCATACATTAATTTTTTCTGAAAAATATTTTTCCACTTTTATTACATGTATGGAGTGCCCCTCTGTGAAATATTTGTTTTTATTGTTAACTCCCAAATTAACTAGCGGCCTATATTCCAAATTTCATTGTTATGCATCTCGTAGTTTTTGAGTAAAATAGCTGTGACATACAGACGGACGGGCGGATATGACCAAACTACAAGTTTTCCGTTTTCGCTATTTTGACTCCGGTACTCTAAAAATTCTTTACATATCTAAAAATGCCATTGTTATATTTATAACTGGTAATTAAAAAAAAAAAGGTAATAGGCTAATCTTAATGATCAAAATTTTCGGCAAACAAGATGTTTATATCCCGGTAAATAACCGCAACAACTTCATTAGTTAAAATAATTAAACGTGTAAATTCTAGTAAATGTCTATGAGCCCTGCTAATTTTGTATATCATGTTTTTTTAATAACCACACATTCAGTCACAAAATAACGTACCAATTTGAAGTTAGTTATGAAACACCTAAAGGCTATAGTCGAGAGCTTCTATTAGAAACAGGTCCTATCATGTTCATGTGCTATCGTGGTAGTTTCAGAACTGAAGGCCGTATTCGCGCGACGGAGGCCACGAGGACGTCGGGTGTGCGTGTGCACGTATGGATTACATTAACTCGCGGCCGCAGATAACAGATGAGCTGCCGACCGACGCCGGCGCACGGCAAACATTGACACGAGATGGGAATTTTAGCGAGATATAACCACGCGGCCTTTTTGAAAAGGTTTCAGATAAAATTGTTTTACTATTATAGGGCTAATACACGTTTATGGTTTCATAACAACCGTAAAAATAAGTTTCATTTAAAATGAGATCATCAAAAGATTAACAATTAATTGTACCCGTACGTATGCCTATAAGGGTCTATATGTACCTACAATCTGATTAGCTAGCCTGCATTTTTGAAAATTATTAGATTATTTTTAAAACAAGTTCGTTATAATAAAAAAAAAATACGTCAATGTTATATACCGAGAAGAAAGTGAATTTCTAAAGCCATTTACAGGGTACTAGACAGAAACAAATTCTTCTTACATACGTGGGACAATCTAAAAGTCATTAGAAAATCAAAAACTGAGCAAAATAGCAATTCATTTTTTTTATTATTGTTTTTCAAAATAGTGTTTGTTGAAATCAATACATTATTGCATTCGATAGAACCACTGAGAGAAACATCTTGTCAACTCGCACTTGTCTCTTTGGCGTTTGTTAACCACCTTTCTCAAGTGTTTCTTTTATTTTAGGAAATAAGTTATAATGGCATGGTGCGAGGTCAGGGTTGTAATGCGGGTGAGCCAGTAACCTAACCTAACTTAACGGCTCCAAATAATTACTTGTTTGTCTGGCGATATGTGGCGAGGCGTTGTCATGATGAAGAAGAATCCAACTGCGAAGAACTTCTTCCAAAACAAAAGACAAACAATTGTTAGTTTATCAGTCTGCAGTGTCTGTCTTATTTCTTCTAAAACAATTATTACATAATGATCTGTCATTCCGAAGAAAGAGACCACCATCTTTTTTCCGACACTTCGACCTCCTTTTACTTTACAGTGCGAAACTTTTGAAAAAGAAACACCCATTGATCAGGCTGTCTTTTGCTTTCGGAATCGTAACAGTAAATTCAGCTTTCATCCAGCCACCTGCAACTATATCGTATACAGACAGCATTTGAGTCATGACCGGCAAATTTTTGCATCATTTCACTGTACCAATTAACACGACTAAGTTTTTGAGCTTCGATTCATTGTGAGGTATCCTCCGAGTACAAAGTTTCCTGAACGCTAAATTTTCATAAAGGATTTTGTGCGCTTGACTCATACCGATGTCTAAGCTTGTCCAAATCTGCTGGACGATCACTCTTTTGTTAGTCTCTATCATGAGCAGGGCAGCTCTGATGTTTTTTCCTGAAACGTGCTGATTCCGCCAGGTGGATTGAGGAATTACAAAAATTAAATATTCAAAAAAATGATTCTTTGTAATAACTTTTAGCTTACTCTTTCGATGACACCAAAATCTGATCACCTCTTATCCCAAAAAGTTGTATCGATTGTCGGAAATTGCATAAACATCGGTTGATTTTTTGACAAGATTTAGTAGGAGAAAAAATTTTCAAATGTGATTTTTTACAATATTTTTTAATTATTCTAAATAACATATATTTATTAGCTACTATATACAAAGTACATAATAAATTGCAAAATCTAACCTAGTATTCTCGTTCAAAAAGCATTCGAAAATTTATTTATTGTTGACCACTGCGCTCGAATGTAGTAAGAAGTTTCAGGGTCGACCTGCGGTCATCAGTCTTTCAAATCGTAGAGCTTCAATATTTCAGAAACTCACAGATAATTCTATTTTTGGCTGAATAAATATCATGACGCTTTTTCAGATTTTTTTAAGCTTGACTGTTGTTTTGGTACTATTTAGCATACATCGTCTTTCTCTTATCTTTTCGTAGCATTTCATTTAATAGAACCTTCGCATGTTCAAAGCAAAATATCTTATACTCAGTAGGTCGTTGACGACGTACTAATACGAAAAGTACTATAATTAAAGACCATCTCTTCCCTTTTTTACCCCACTACGGCAAAACGAAAGGTATGTTAGCTTCAGTAAAAACGCTCTATTCGCATTGTATTTATTTGATATAACTTATTATAAAATTATCCGGCTATAAACATTACTTTCACTAACAGTGTCTCGTTTAAAAGCGATCTGTATTCTCGACAGCCTATAGTTCGATGACGACGGGAAATTTATTAACCAAAAGTGCGTTTCAGGAACTGCGGCACGCCGCGAGCGGCTGTAAACGCGTCAATAAAGCAGTCGAAGCCGGAGCTCCTTTGATCTGCCGCTGATTATTACATCGGTATTCAGCGCTGACGGCGCTATTTCGGACGCTTTGATATTTTTCAGGACGCCCGGAGCGACACACTTTGATGATACGAAGATCACTCGCGTCGTCGGACCTTCGCGACCGGAGCTCGATCGTTTGAGACATTATCGGAGCTTGAAATGTTGCGTATTCTTTTAAACATATAATATTGATGCTGAAAAAGATAGTAGTATTCAAATCGATAAAATAACTGCGTGCTAATAAAAATATATTGAACAAATAACAGGAAAACCTGTTACCACGCGCACCCTAGCAATATGAAATTCAAGAAAGAATGAAACTAGGATGCAAATAACGTAATTCTGAAAATCTCAAAATCGGCAAATGTTTTCAATTTCGAAAAATCTTGTCGTAGATCATAAACGAATCGGACGGAACGTCACCGAGTTATCCTAGACAAACTTTTTTCATTCTATGAAAATGTTCGAACGCAATGTCTCTCGAACACTTTGGCCGATTTTCGATCTGTTTTCACCAATCGACGGGACATTATACGTTCATGCTTTAATATCTCTGTTAGAAATCGATCCGACAAACGGTTTCCTAGTTATATTGAGAAAGCCTTCTTTTCGTGAGTGGCAGTGAAGTCATAAGTAAAGAGGCCCGCAAAAGCGAACCGGAACATCTTCAGTTCAGTTCAGCGTATTTACAAAATTCCGTTCGCGACAGTAAACAGCCGCGGGCGCGGCCGATCGAGCGACTCGATGCATTAGTAAATTGAAGGACCGATGCGTCCGAGGTGGAATCAGAGTGCTCCGACTAATTAGGTTTATCGCGCGCCGCCCGCGCCGCCCGCGCCGCCACCGGCCTTTATTGTAATCGTTCACGCGAACAGAACACTGCCGGAAAATTGAAAAGTGCTCCACACGATCTGCCCGTAGCCGGACGGCGCCGTCGGCGGGCGCTCGACGCGTCGTTCTCGAATCGGAAGGCGATGGAGTTCGAGCTCTATTCTGGGCGTACTGATCAAATATTTTCGAGTTAAATCAGATCGAACCATTTATTTCAGATATCTGAAAACACGTAAAACTGTCGATGCGGGACGTCGTCGCCTTGATGATTTTCGTCAACAGTCAACCCACGATGATCCGGCGTGAAAAATTAAAGATCAAGATTCTCGATCTCAAATAAGATCGGGAGATGTGCGTGTGACCGTGAGTAGTGCGGTAAGAGGACTACTCGTCAATGAATGTATATGTGCTTCTTAGAACAGAAAACACTATTTTTACTGCAGGAATTTAAAATTAATTCGTATTTGTAATCTTCCTCACTAAACTGATTTCGTACCTTTAAATATAGCGAAAGGCTTGCCTGCAACATGTGTTAATATGTAGCATGGAACCCATCTTCGAATCTGTTCTTCCACTACGAAAGCGATTAATTAGAAATTTCAGCGAATTAATATTTCACACAGTATAATGTATGAATATAGCCTCAATGATTGAATATCCGAAAATCTTCCTTCACGGTAATCATTGGCGTCTCGATCTACGTTAATATTTGTAATGTTTTCTTTGTATTCGCAGAGTAAATATTTTCTCGTACATGGCCTATTTCGACGGTGGGTCATAGTTTATATGCATTATACATTATGTGTCAATTTTTCCACTTTGCAAAATAATGACTACAGACTCGATTTATTTAATGCAGTAACTGAACGAAAGTGAATTTCAATGTGCAACCGAAGGAGCCATCGGCGCCGCCGGCCGGCTAGTGCAAAGCGCCGTCCGGGGCGTGTCGGCCCGCCCCGCGCCGGCGCCTCGTTAGCCGCTACCTGGACGTGCGCCGCGATCGCAGGCCGCACACCCGCCTAGCGACGAGCGGACAGACACGATTAGTTAGTTACCCGTGTTCTGATAGTCTATTGTAGTGCCGGAGGCGAAGTAAGCTGTCATTTCAGTGTACGTTCTCTAATATTGGGCCGTATTCAAAGTCCTTCCTTCTTATAAGTCAGAAGTGGGAGTTTGCTATATCGGATACTGTTGATGTTTCCACCACCTCCGTTTATCATGATCATTTTCACGATTAATGAATTACGTTTTTTTTTCACGGATTTATAAGTAAGAAATAGCGGCATGCGCGGTCCTCCCGCCCACCGCCGCCGTCGGAGGCTGCGTGCACGCCGGCTCCCAGATAAATTGCCGCATGAGTGGAGTTAATAGAAAAATAATGAAACAATTACATTTGGCGCGTTGCGTGCGCCGCGAGGTGCGAATCCCACGGCAGGGTCGTTCACGGGGGTGGCCGCTGGGAGGGTTCCGTATATTTTTGTGTTAAATTAATTAAAATATTACGGCTATCTACGAAGAAAATATTATTGAACTATTACGAGAATATAAAATAAATACTGACTTGATGTTTTATAAGTAAAAGTGGCAATAGTACAAATATAAGTATTTAAAGAAATTTATTAAGAAGAAATATTAAGTTTCCTTGTCTGTGTACCTATTATCATAAGAAAATCACAACCGAAATCTCAATAAGTATGTTTTAGGCAGCACACATGTTGTTCGGTTCTTCCGGCTCCGCCCGCAGATCCCCGGGCCGCCCTCCGTCACCGCGCACTGAAATAATTTTGATAGACACCTCGCGTGCCACCCGCAATTACGCGCACCCGATAATTCCTATTTAGCGCATTCCCAAAATGGCTTCCACACACAAAAATAAATAAATACGAAATCGATTTGTTCGCACCTTGTTCCCGCGCCGTCATTTCGGCGCCATTAAAAAGCAGTTGTCTATTTTCCATTTTGTGCTGGGCTCATTACGCGCCGATGACGGACCATATGCCGCGTCCGCGTCGGCCCGGCATTTTGGAGAATTTTCTCATTAGGTTTGTGAAATATGACAATTCACATAAGCACTAAATTGTGACAAAAAAAAAAAATCTAATTATTTATATAGCTGCAGCTATCCTAACGCACACGTCTTTGGGATTTTTCATGAAAACTAATGTTTATGGCTTTTATGTTTAAATATATATAGAAAAATATATGGGGATTTCCATCAATATTTCTAAATAGAAAAGATAAATCTTCTAATCTAAACATTAATTAATAAGTCTGCGTTGTGAATTGTTGGTCCTTTTAGCCACTAGACATCCCCTGCTAATATATGCTCCTCGCCAAAATTCTAGGACATACGAGCTTGAGGCACTTATGACCGACGGTGATGTGACCCTTACAAGGCCGTCATGCAGTCTACGTGTTAGGAGACCATCCCACGCTGCGACATCCAGTTCGTTGCCATCACTCGAAAACCTTTTTCCTTCAACGTTATCGATTCTACGAGCAATGCGGTCTGCCCATTATCACTTCAACTAACTGATTCTGTAAATTATGTCATTGGTTATTCTGCGGATTTCCCCTTTCAGATATTAATCGCCTGGAAAAACCTTGAAATAGTTCTTTCCATCGCACTTTAAGTGACTATGAGTTTGTTTATGAAACTAAGAGTATTTTTAGGATCCGCATGTCGTCACTGGCGATATACACCATACAAAGACTATCATTTTTAACCACGAAGTTGACGGTTCTGTGAGGCGAGCGGCAGACCCATGACGAAGTACGAGCATGCACCGCAAGACTCAGTCCGCTTGAAAACTAATTTAAAATATTTCGTTCTTGCAAGTTCAAGTAATTTTCGGTAAAAACAAATCTTTGTATAAATATCTGTTAAGTTGATATCTGTTAAAATGTGTGACATGTTAGCCTAACCAGAGTTTATTTTGAAATGACGTATTATTTTTTCTTAACTACGGCATCAGCTCCTTAGCAGCAGATAAACTGACAAATATTATGCGGCAGCTTCCATCTCGAAAGGCGACATCCGGTCTTATCTAATCTACGGTCAGTGTTTGTGGCACCGTCTGCCTACTAAAATTTTGTTGAAAGAACGCCGCGACGTGAAACATTACAAACATTGGATTGCCGAATGCTGCTATGATAAATCAGATATTTTATTTATACCCAATTACAACTATCGTGAAGATCCTGAGGACACCTTTTACAAGAATTTAAAGGAACTCATCGACTTTATTAATCTATGGTCGGCGCTTCAGTTGTGGTGATAGGGGATATGTGATTATTCCCTTCCACGATCGACGCCGGCGACGCCACGTGTAGATATCACATCTTTAGACACTCGCACTAGTGATGTGACACCGAACCTCACAACCGCATGTAGTAATCGAGTCGGCCTTTGTCGTGGCGCGTCGCCGGACCGAGCTGTTTGTCCGCCCATCGACTCTCGAGTGGTTTTAAACAAACAATCGAGCGAGAAACAGGGGCTCTCGTGTCGCTCTCCGTAAATAACTACCGGTGGATATTTATTTAGAAAAAATCTAATCTGACGTGGAGTACCGGCCTCGCGTCCGGCGCGGGGCGCGCTAACGAAGACTCCAATAAACCAAACAGACTAGATGTAAACAGCGCACGTTTCACACGGTCCCGGTGGTATTCCGAACGCGCCTACTCGCGTCAAAATCCAAAGAGAGATCGGCTAGGAAACGACTTTCTATTAATTTCAAGTAATCGCGATTTATATACGTTAATAGAATGTTATACTGTCGAAAAGAGAAATATCTAGCCATCCATTACGGGTTCGAATTAAAAACTTGTCCATGTCTCGATGGATTATGTATATATAAAAAAAAAAACTCGTATCAGAGAATAACAAATCGCCACGACAGAGCTACAAGCAACGAACGTCTTCGCCGCCGGTACGCGAGACGCACACGCGCGGAGCGGCCCGCGCGGACAAAGCTCGTGAATATCATAACTAATGTAATTTTGAATCCTCGCGACAGCTCGGGGACTGCGCAACGGGCCATTCTATATTTATAAAGAAATAGTTAAGAGCGTTACATATGTCCTGTCACGAGAGAGCCGTCAAAGCCGCGAGGAGCCGGAGACGTTGCATTAATTAAGCCCTGCGACACTTTCACGCGGCGTTCGTTAGAGTATTTCGTATCATTAGTCATTCGCTCCTATTCCCGGCCCCGTTCTTGTGTTTTTCTCGTAACGAACATGCGCCAAATTCCGGCTCGGAATTCATTAATATCGACCGACGGCCGCCCGCGCCGGAGAATACAAACGCATTTTCGTAGCGGGAACCTTTAGCACTCGTCTTTCTGTTTCAAATCAATGGGATGTCTGTGGCGATACCTAGGCACGCAATGACGCACTCCATACATAGGGTCCTAAGGACGCTTATGAAAATCGAGAAATATGTATCTCGATTTTCATAAATTTCACTTTATTTCATAAAGTACGTAGAATATCCTTTTACAAGAATCGATTCCGCTCGATAATAACTTTTCAATGCTTACACTAAGAGACCGTAATGTGAAGATATCGATACAAGAACGTCACTAGTGCGGTTATAAATGATCAATAAATATGTGCCGGTGCATATGAGAATGTATATTTACGCACGCGTGCATATCGAAGTGAATAAAATATTAGCATCATTACAACGGTGTCGTAATAAAATAACGTATCGACGGCATTTGACGGCCGTCAGCGGTCGCCGCTGCAGAATGATTGCCGACTTGCCGCACGCGCACACCCCAAATCCTAATGTAAAGTAATACCGACTTTACTGCGTTTTCACGACAATACTTGCCAGTTTTAAGCTCAAATTTAAAATTGTCCAAGACGCTCTCTTTAAATAGTATATTTAGTTACTGTGTACCTCTCATACGTCAGTATCATATAATTATGAAGTACGAGAATACGTTTTAGACTATCTTATTTTTTTTAATTAGGCGAATAATTATATATATATATATATATTAATAACATCCATTCGGATTTTCTCATTCGCATTTATCAAATTCACGAGTTTTGAAGACGTGTCATTTACGACACCATTTTGTAATGCGGCAGTAACTGTCAACGACGAAAGAACGAGCGATCGCCGGAGTGCCTCGGCGCCTCTCGGCTCAAATTAAATTTACAATCAATCGCATCATAAATAATACATAAAACTACGGGGCCGCTATTAATAAAGACGGATCGCTTGTACAACACATATTAGTATTCACACGTCAAAATATTCAAATCGGATTACGGCCCGCCGCCCGAATACGGAATGCGTTATTCGATTAGGGCTAGGTGTCGCGCCGCCGAATCGATTTGCGACTCGTTACGGCGCGTCACTCCGCGAGACACCGTCTGCTTGTTCTAGGGACGGGCTACCGGACGCCGGCGTTGTTGCACGACTTAACTCTGATATATGATGTCAGTGACCACTTGCCGGACCGAATCTATTCATCAGGATATGACGATTATCACGATCATGTAATTATAACAACAGTAATGCAGATTTGGAGTTCGAATCCTAACAGCTGTCAATCCCATCGCGCTGGTTCTGAGCGAGTTAGAAACTGTCGAAGGCCGATGTGATGATGACTCCGGCACTTACGATTTGACATGCCGTCTTCGAGGCCTGGAATAAGCGATTTAACTTAACATATGTTAAAAATGTACTGGGCAATTTGCCAGAACTTCATACCAACTTTGTACATCGAAAAAGGTACGTAGGTACATAAGTACTAATTAATAACTATCTATTATTTACAAGAATTCTGATCGAGAGTGAGTCGCAAATCTGCTTGATCTTCTCAATCATCAAATAATCTATGGAATGAGCAGAATATTAGACAATATCTACAAAATGAACATATTTTCGATGACACTATAAAGCGGGCACCTTTCCGAGGGCCCCGCCACTAAGCCCGACCGCGAGCCCGCTATCGAGTGCATTTTTGCATAATACCTTCGGGCCCTCAGAGAGGCGTCCCTCGCAAAAATCGGCTAACAAAGTAACTCTCGGCTCGAGTGGCAAGTGGCGGTCTCGAATTCGATTACGGTGAGTGGCGACGACTAGTGCCGGGGGAGTGCCGCCTCTATTGTAAATAACTTAACTATGTTTGCTCGAGTACTAGATCATTCGATTTTGTGGCGATTTAGTGAGAAGTTTCCTTTTAGGGGGTCGTTTCTTTAGCTTTTTCGCGAAAAATTCAAAAAGCCAAATTTCAAAAGTTGTCGCCAGCCATCGTTAAGCGAAATCTGAATTAGGTACATTTTCTTTAATATAAATAACTTTAACAGTTTCTATCCCATTTTGGTGATCCATTTAAATAGCAGACACGGGCATGCTCGTGTGATTGAACATTTATCAAGGGAATCCGAAATCGTAAAACTCTAAAATGTCTTCAAAATTATTTGTTTTAACTTTAATTAGACTAAAATATTTTGCACTGAACTTTATACCATATGAACAATTCTTGAATTCATAATACATAGTGAAATCGGAAATGACCCCTACGATTTAGATGAAATTTTTTTTTGTGATAAAAGTGTCCTTATCTTTATCTATACAGGTGTTTTCTTTGGAAAAACGAATAAAAAAGATCTATACTTCGCTCTAGGTAGCGCCATTCGTGGAACTTTGAGGTTATTAAATTGTTGTTATGTCATTACTTCCCAATAACAGATGGCACTACACGACACAAGCTAAAGATACTGGTGATAAGGTGTTATCATCATGCATCTACTTAAATACTTATTATTGGAAAGGGACATAAGCATCTTCTCCCGTGGGTAGTTACTGTATTCTCAAGACAAACAACAAAAAAATCCGAGCAAAGTTCGATCGCCCAGGTATTTTTAACTTAAATATCCATATCAAAGCTGCCTTAAACGCTGCATCAAAGCCCGAGAAATAAATAAATTATTAATTACCGAATACCCTAAAGTGAACTTACAATGGCCACAATATAATCAAAGAGCCATACGCATATAGTTAACTTCTAAGCCCGAGAACGTTAATGAACTGATTTATCACGAAGATGAAATTAAATAAAGTGACATTTACGTGCGTCCGGGGCCGGCGGCCGACTGCCGTAAGAAGGGGTAAGTGGACGTGATTGTGTTTAAGTGCTGATCGTCTACGGCGACTCCATTCATATGTGACAATAATACTGGTGTTACAATGGAATTTTTTAAAAGCGTTTGATCAAACTCACACGTTAGAATAGTTATGCATTTGTATGTGTGTAACGTGTATATTAGAAATAGTTTTTTAGTTCAAGTCGCGCATGCTCATTTTGGACCACTTCATTATGTTAATATAAGAAGTATTTTGTAGCTGTAATATTTTAATTTAACAGAGCTTAATCATGATTTGATACTACAGACAAAATTGTTTGTATAGCAGGAAACTCTACAATGATCGATAGTAACAACTTCAAATTTTAAATAAAAGTTTAATGTTTGACAACAAAAGCATAAATTTAATCATAATTTAATACTACATCCAAGTTTTGTTTACCAGGACATTCCTATACTCACGAACAAATTTTTGACGATTGCAATGTAGGAGAAAAAATGGAAAGTTGAAATGGAAGTAGAATAGCGAACAGAAATAAAAATAGATATATATATTTCTCTCCTTTTCCAAGCAAATCAAGCAAATAAAACAAAAAGAAATTACACAAACAAAATACTTTAATTTATTTGACGATTTGTGTACATTTCATTAGCTTACGTTTATAAGCAGACGGACAAACAAACAACAGTTTATATTCTAAACGACCTTATGTTCGATTACTATACTAAAAATTTGATTAAAGCCCATGCAGGTACAGCTGTAGAGCGAAGGTCAGTTTCACGTGTTTAGTAGTGACAGTGTCAAAATATCAGTTATTAATAATCTTTTAATATTTAATTTTTTTTGTAACCATTTGTAAGCAATTACTTATAGAGTGGTAATAAAAGCCAAGAGATCAACACTTTGCTTAGGAACGAAATACATAGATAGACCAGACGGAACGTAACAAGTTCATACAAGAGCGGAATCCGATGAGTTTTAAACTTAAGTAAAATCAAACCATTCGTTCCATACCTCGGGGAGCAGAGGCTGTTAGTTGGCCACGTCGTCAATACATTGGTTACAATTGTCGTTTAAACAGTCCTCAAACCGCACTGTGAATTAGTGTAGAGCACCTGAGGTGTAAGGCCTTGAATCGGGAAGTAAAACAGGTTATATACGAATAGTAAAGAGCCCTATAGTGAAGTGACAAAAGCTGGACGTAACATAAGCGAGGTCATTGAAAGCATTATTTATTAAATATAATCGTATTCGTTAACATTTTTTATCATTCCTTTTAGTTATTAATGCTTAATAAATATTATAAACATTAAATAATCAAATGTAACAATTTATTTTTTGGACTTAGAAAAGTAAAAAAAAAAAGAAAAAGAAAAGTTACACCAAATAGACACACGCTCTCCCTCTCGGCGTTAAGGAGAGCCAACATCATCCCGGTATGTCGAGGCGACGCATAAAATCTGTATGGACGCGTTAAATAAAGCCCGAACGACTCATAAACCACTCCTGCGGCTTTATAGCCTCACTCTTTGTTTAGGCGGCCATCCCTAGATCCCGATTAAGGAGTCCCTCCTCGTGGCGCTGCTAGCGATGGCACGCCGTCTATGGGAACGGAACAAGATTGAATTTGTCCTGTTTCTTCCGTTGACCTGACGAGTCTATCGATTTGAAGAAAAAAGTATTACAACCCATACTAGGTACTTTAAGTATAAATTGTTTTGGGCGTGAATCGCAATTATTGACTACTTTTAGATCTCACTATATAGTATTATTCTATATCTTAATACCTAACAATCATCATCTCTATTTTGACAAGTGATTGCTGTAAGCATTTCCTGTCTTCAAATCGATAAATAATTAGCGAGCCTTCGTTGATAGGTCGGGCCTCGCCGTCAAGTATCTCGGTGCTTCGTCCTCTCTTATTTAATAACCGGACAATTGTCTATCGCAGCCGGTCGACAAATTCGCACGCCCCTACAATCTCCTTAAACGCGTACTTAAGCTTACCCTTTTCCGGCGGCTTCACCCTCGGACGCGCCCATTCTTTTTATATCGCAACTTTATTAACGCATAAAGGTCTGGTGATGGCCCTCTAAGAATTAGGATGCGTCCCGCGGCAGGGCGTTAGCGCGCTCGACCCGAACAAATGGAGTGTCGGGACGGCGCTGTTCCGCTCGCCTGCCCTCCTCCTTCGGCTCCTCCTGCGCTACTTGCCCGACTTCTGCACTCGTTCAAGTTCACTCACCGACTCACGTATCGCTTTAGATGAATGGGAATCACTTTGGAGAGATCGTCACAATATCGAAAGCCTTTAATGGTTACGTCCATTTAAAACCTATTACTTTTAATATTTTTTATCATGTGTCCGTATGTACTTTCTTAACTTAATATAGAATTAAATCACTTTAATATCGGTCGAACTGCACCATAACCTTCTACCTTTGGTTGTAGTAGTACAACTGTTGTTATATTTTTCTACAACGAAATCGTTATTGCGCCAGAGTCGTGGTGGCGGAAGTCAGCGTCGTCTCCCGGCGTACAATTAACGAAACGGTTATGGTCTCGTTTAGATTTGAATTTCGCAGCTAATCCCCCTTTACTGTCCCCAATTACTTTTACATCTTGCTCGGCGTTTGTATCCAATATTAATTAATTTGTACGAAAAACGAGACGCACCTACTAGTGTACGTTGTTGGAACGAATTTGAATTTGTCCCCTTTGCGATATTTTTGTTTATGGAATATAAACGAACTAGGATTACAGATGTAATGTTGTCAAAATTTTATTACGATACGCGCTCGTAGTGCGCCGCCACAAAAGCAATCAGATTTACATGTCTGCTGTGCGGCACTAAACCGAAATCATGAATGAACCGAGAGCGCCTAGAAGCCTAAAACGTTATCCTTATGCTCCCATTTTACGACCTTCACCCCGTCGAGTCGAAAGGGTCACGCCGGGGTGACACTCTTTCGACTCCGCCCGTCCCTTTCGCACCTCGGGGCGAGTCGTAAAACCGAGCGAGATGATCATGAAGATGAGTCGAAAATTATTTTTTTTATTATCGCCATCGGTGGTGCACTTTTATTTCCTTTTTACGGTCCGAGTACCTCATAAAAAGACAATAAACTTACTATTTACAGACCATCAGGAAATTGTTAGCCGAAGAGGTCTCTTTACGACACATGTTCGCCGGGCGCTCCCGCCGCGCGCCGCCCCGCCCCGCGCCGCCTGCTCTCCGGAGTTTACGATTGCCGCGCGCGTAAAATGACGAAATGATACATTTTATCTCGATTTGAACTATATAAACCGCCGTGAAAATCAAACACCACCTTTAGTTTACTGCTGGATTCGAGAGCGAAACTATTATGACGTCAGCGTCAGGAGTACGTTTGAAACGCTTAAGATCTTTTATCTATTCCTCGTTCAAAAATTGCTATATCTTTGCAAGAGATACGTAAATATTTTAACTTGTTTTGGGACTTTAATCACCACACAACGTAACTTTACCTTTGTTATCCAGTTGTCCACGTCACGTGTATTTTCCTTCCTCATACATGTTTGGATAATAATATAAAAGCGAATTGGTTTAATTTTAATTGTGGAGTAACAATTAACTATAGAATGAAAAACAGAATTAATCGAATTAGATACAAAATAAGTCCATATATGTTAAGTGTATAGTATTACTGTGTGTGGTATATTTAGTCAGATTGAAGAGGCGCGGGCGCACGTCAGCTTTTTATTTTTATCGAGGGATTCCGTGGCTCTCATAATAACAGCCATTGTACGGCAGCCCGTTAGCTAATACGGCGTTAAGTGGCCTTTTTATGATTTAACACTGATTCGATATTATTCGTCAGTTATTTACGAGGCCCGTTGTCGAGTAATTGTTTTACGATAGCCGTCGGTTATTTACGACTAACCCATCCTATGTTTCTTTATCGGTATGAGGTCTGCACTATTTTCTTCGTCCCGCCGTAGAAAAAAAACTTAAAGGTAAATATTTGTGTGCGGTAGCGCGGCGGGGGCAAGTTTTAGAGTCGCATAAAAATAAGTAAAAAGGGTGAGCGAGGGCGGAGGCGGCGGGTGCGCAGATCGAGCGAGCCTCTCATTATGTAAACCGAGCGATTTACTTATTCGTGTTAGTTCGCAATATCGCCGCGTTACATGTTACGTTGAGGGTTTCGCAATATCTTGGCGCGGGCGGCGGGGCGGGCGGGGGCGGCCGGCGGCGGGCTCCGGTGCAGGGGGAGCCGAAGGATTTCAATATTGTGAATTCCGCGGATGTTCTCCTGGCGCGTGTAATGAATTTTGGGATTGTCTTGCGGTTTTTCGGGCAGCGGGGCGCCCGCCCACGGAGATTCCTTCCAGTTTCGCCACATCGAGAACGTGTGCAGACACGAGTATCTCGACATCCGCGCGCGCCCGTCCCGCGACCGTCTCGCGGCCGTCCACGGCCGTAAATCTTGTGCTGTTTTAAAACTCGTGTCTATGGTCAAAATAATTACCGCTTCGACATTGTTACAACGCTCGTAAAAAGTTTAAACACAATATTTATACCGGGGGAGAAGTTAGTAGACGTTTTGACTGGCCGTGAGTCGCTTGTAGCAGGTAGAGAAGGTAACAATTATCCAGGAGCCGGGATTGGCTGCGGGCGGTGGCGCTCGCGCGGCGGTCGGCGGCCGTCGCGGCCTGGCACGGCGCTACCCTTAATATATGGAAATATGGCCGGATTATTTAGGTCCGGCCATTCGTATGGTAAAACTGGATGTTTGATATTTGCTAGAGGACCATTTCTATGGAGATTTTTGGTCTTGTTTTCGAGGAAAATCTGCGCTTGAAACTGATCTATGGGGGTCGGTCGGTAATTTTTCGATTCGATTCGGAGCCGCAATATCCCAGAGAGGTATCTGATTTTCTTCGTATGATTTGGCCGAGTACTTTGCGTGTTTTTTTTTCGTTCCGACATTTTGGTCGAGCGTAAATTATGCTTAATGGTACGCAGTCAGACGTTATGTTAAAACGTTACCTTTCAAACGACTTAAAAGGTTACTTAGCATAATATTTAGGCGAGAGTACGAGAACGTTTGTGTCCAGAGTCGCTTGCCGGTCGCTCCCGGCTTTGTCTGCGCGATTAGGTATTCGTCGACGTACGCACCTGTGGCCACCGGTAGCGGCCGCCTATTGTCGAGAAGAAAATAAATATTTTTCTTCTGTCAGCCTAAAATAATATTTATTTCGTAATATAGAGCACTTGCGGGTGCTCGAGTAAAACGTTAGTTAAATAACATCGCTACTACTTCATTTGTTGCCTACGTATTTAAATAAATTAACAACACTACCTTATATGTATTTTAATTATAAATCATATTGTTTTAAAAAAGTCCATCTTAGATAATTTCAATACAGTATTTCTAATTACAAAATACTACTCACGATTATAGTATTTACATATCGTGACCGTAGCCGTGAGATATTATAGAGCACGAGGTGTGAACGTGTACGATGTAGCGATCACCATACAATCGTCACCTCTCTGTTTGCAAATCAAGCTGCGCGGGAGTGGCCTGCCATTGTCGCACTTACCTCACATTTTTAATTCGGTTTCATTGTGCGCGAGCGCAGGTGGTCCTGCCCACTCGGTGAATTCAGAAAATATCAATGTCGTAGGTATTGATAAAACTTTATTTAAAGTGCCGACTGACGAGAAAGCGAATTAAAATATATTTTTTAAATATAAGAAAACTTTACAAGTTTCATGATTTAATTAATTATTTATCAGCTTACGATAAAGTCTTATCTATACAAGTTTTTTCTCGCGATGATTTTGATTAATATAAAAACTGCTACATTTCATTGGAACAAAATATATGTACATGTTATACAACTTCTCCTTGTTAATTTACATTTCCATATTTAAATTGATTAATATTATATTATTATATTTTTGTTTACGTCCTCGTTCATCACAACACTAATTTCAATAAACATGTTCAACTAAAAACATCAACAATGCCATGCATCGTAGTAAATATGGTACAGCTCGAAAAAGAGCTAGGCACCTGTCGCCGCGTATACCGCTCGATTTGCTACTCATCATCTTCACAAAGGCTTTAGTTCGGAAACCAAAGCAGTCGGCCACGTATCCATCTCGGGATAGCGATCGAACTGAAACCGCGTTAAAACCGGCCGCGCGCCGCCCGCCTGCGAATTAGCCGCTCGACGGCGCGCGAGACGGCCGCGAGTTCGCTACCCCGCCGGGTAACGACTCGCGCGTAGCTTTTAAAGTAAGCCGCTTTACCTCTTCTAAGCACTTAGTTGCACTCGAACTGCTGGAAGGAGTCGCCTCTGCGCGCGCCGGAGGCCGCGGCGGGAGAGCCACCGGAAACGGGAACGGCGTCGGGTTGAAGTCGTGGTGGGACATGTCATTATGCTAAAAGCGAATGCGCTAGTCGAACACATTGTAAATAAGTAAATCCGCGGTCGACGTGTAGACAGACAAGCTATGCAATAAATCAAAATATTCTACCTACAATTTCTATATAAGTATAAAAAATTATTATTATGCTTGAATGAAACCCTCCAAACAATCGTAGATTTACAAAATTGAATAGATATCGCTTTAAAAAGAATTATAACAAATGTACTATCACTAGAGAATTTGTAAATTTAATAAAATAATTAGTCAGCCAGTTAATTGTAATATATGTTTTGAATATAATTTATTGGTGCAAGTGGCACTTTTGTATAAAGAGCCATAATGCTGACCTGAAATTGTATATAAGCTTTGACTTGGTGTGTCTCGTCATTTCTGAAATTTATGGATACAGCAGGAAATCGCCGTTACAGAGAGGTACATGGAAATAAGTCAATCCAATACCAAAGTATCCGCGGATGAGAAACATTTTCATTACCGATTTTGAAAATTTACTGTAATTTCAACAATTCTACAGGTTCTACTTAATTCTGCCTTTTGATGGTACAGTAAAAACACATTGCCTGTACTTATTACACCCTCTGTCGCCTATTATAACCTATTCACTAAGTCCACATCTTTAAAACTATTTTTGGTTTACGCCATCTATACACCCAATACATTTGTTATAACCTAATACATGTTTATTTACTACCGTTACTATATTCCTCCACTGCCGCAACTCTCCACGTCTAAACTGGTTCGGCACAAGCGACTAACCAAGTACGATTGTGTACAAAATCTGTACGCATATTGATACATACTCGCTTGGCACCGTTAAAAAGGTCCGTCGTTCTTAATGTGTATTTTATTTTAAAATGAAATGGATACGAAATAAAACTATGCCACGCGTTATTAGATATGTACGCGATTGCTTGTATTCCATAACCGTCCCCTATTGGATTGAATGACAGATTCTGTCTACAGAAAATCTGCTAATAAACTGGAAGATATTTTGATATAAAATAATTCAAAGGAAAACAAAGAATCTTCGATGCACACAAAATCGAAAGCTTGTGGAAATAAAGAAATATGAAGTGTTATTCTAATTGTATAGCAGTGCTAAATTCCTTCAACAATAAATTACAAATAATATCCAAACACACGACATAAGTATGAACGGCAAATTTTTTTTGTTGTAAATTTCGAACAACACTTGCTATTCCAGAATCAAAATCGAGTTATTCTTGAAACGGAAAGTTTTACGAAGAGATGTGGCATTTCTGTGCATGTTTTATCGTAAATGCTATGAATGCTCTAAAGATTATCAAAATTACATTCCTGTCGCTGAATTTCGCTATGGTTCGACTTACCGAAACACCATCATTTCGCGGGACGTCTGTTAATTACATGAGACATTTGTAATAACGTAATTTTTTTCCACAAGGAACAAAGAATAATCGCGAAAAATTGGATAAAATTAAATAAAACATGTTTTTCCACTAAAATCTGACTAAATCCTGCAAAACAATATTTATCGAGCTACCGAGTTTGTGTGTACAAGCGACAGCGGCTTAGAGAGGTTAAATCAGAGGCTGAAAAAGCTGATGATTTTAATGAAAATCATATGGACATGGTGGTTCTAGTGGTCACTCTTGACTACACATGAGTGCTCGTGGAGTGAAATAAAATGATTGTTCTTTTAAGAATTTCAGTGGTCCTTATTTCAGTATTAGATTGTTCGATTTTCTCACTGTGATTCGACACTACGTTTTTAGTAGTCTTAAACGCTATTCTTCTAAGCAATTTATGTTATTTTAAATAAATGAAATGCAGTCCAGCACAAATTAATAGTGGGGAGCGCTCGAGTTAAATCGCACCTTGGGTTCGAAAAATCGCAAAATTGCCTCACGTAATTAATGGGTGCGCCCAGCCGGCATTGGTGTGTAGCTTAGATACGCTGATGTACGGGCCGTGTATAATTTTTTTTTATATAAGACACAACTTTAGGATGATCGCCCATCGGTATTGTTTCCAATCTATTTGCATAAGATGATAGATATAATTTCAATACTAGAAATAAAAAAGAACTGTGTTTACATGTTTAGTAACTGCATAGGGTCACGAATTCATTTAGGGGGCTCTGTGAGCGCATGTTCAATAAGATTCCTGTGGATATACAAAATTTACCCTCATACAAATTTAAATTGTTTATTAAGCAAACACTTTGCACAAAAGGGTATTATACAATCTCTGAATATTTAGAGGATAAATGGACATAAGAGCTCGACTTCCTACAGATTATTTCCTGCATTAGTTTTATATATGATTGTATTTTTGACGTGACAACGTCTTATAAATGGTTTGCCGGGTGACACTTCAAGAAACTGCGTTACGCTCCGCTCACGTTATGCGCTCACAATGAGAGCGAGTGAGAGGCACGCGTCCCTTCCACTCGGGCATGGTTAGCCCGCCTATGAGCGAGAGAGACAGACATAAAAGTGAAAGGCACGCGTCCCTTCCACTCAGATAGGAACAAGTTAAGTTGTAGTAAACGCTGTTTCATTGTACGCAAATGTATTGCAAGTTATTGTATGTATATTTGTATATAAATACGTATGTATGTGTAAAGGTAAAAATAAAATTTTGTTAATATGAAATTCAGTGCGAGATTCTTTGTATAAATTAATGTTTTAAATATAATTCTTTGTATAAATAAATGTTTTAAATTGTTACTATTATTTCATCCTTCTTCCTACTATACGAATGAATATTCACATTAAAATGATTTTACCACTCAAAGTCGTTGTCACGTAAAACTTTCGCCCGTATACCGACTTTACAGGCAACCAATTTTTTTATATGATTGGTTTGAAAAGAGCTGTCCTCAAGTTTCTTGCTCGTTCTTCTTCAGGGATAACTGCCTTCCCAACGAGTGGTAATTAAAAAAAGTGGAGATAATTGAAAAACTTTAAATTATTTAAATGTTGTGACGTATTTTAAGTATTAGGTATATTATAACCTATGATATAAAGATATTTTGAATTTGAATTTTGAAGGGGTCTTCAAGAAAAGAGTCCAGTTATTTTTAAAAGGCCGACAACGCACTAGTTACTGCCTTGGAGTTGCGGGCGTTCGTGGTCACATGTGATTGCCGTTCGCCTCTTTAAAAAGCTATAAAAAAAAAACCAAACTCTATCACTGATAGTAGAGTTGACGAAAAGTGCACTATGCTACTAACCATACTCTATCCTTTTATTCTACTAATTAAAACGAGCGAAACTTCTTAGTATTAACCAATATCTATATTTATTAGCCACCATCTTGTTGCGATCACCAATAGTTTCCGAATTAGAGAATACACTCTGTCAGCAACTTAGGATCAGGTGCTAGTGAAGTCAACCTTGAAGCTGACGTCCATAGTAGACTAACGTGCATAGGGTGCGTGACCCTTAGTTACGTCTGTCTTTCATTACTCGCGCAGTCTTTTTAACCTACACCTAAAGTGTGACGTTGCCGTTTTAACCTCATTGTTTAGTAGCAGAGCGAACAGTACAGAAGCTATGTTTATCACTGAGCGATCCAGCGCTAGGTATATCGAAGGATGTGCCGCTATCTCAATTGTATGAACTTTATGTATTGAATTTCAAGAAGTGAAGCAAAGAATTAACATATTTTCACAAATGAATTGCATCTATCGATATGGTTAACGAATATATCTGGTATTCTTCAGTCAAAAAATTATTGCTAATAGGTCATTCGTGTAGTAGAGATTGCTTCTTCAATCTTCTATTATGTATTTCGTTCTGATTTATACGAAGCATTGTTCGTAGGATTATAATCAGATTTTATTTTACCTTAGATAATGCTGGCACGTATCTGCTCTATTCTACCAAAAAAAATAACAAGTTACCTACGAATCCTGTTAACACTAATGAAGTCAAAAAGACAATGAAACTTTACTACTTTTTATCAATGGCAACCGAGCTTTTGACTAGGCATTAACTTATGTTTCTATAACTTTCTCCGAAGGAATGAAATATTTCTGATCTCATCGCTCACTGCAATTAACGAAAAATACCTCTGATAGAAAACTGAATTGGCCTATCCCCTGTAATGCCTCCTTATTTAGTTAACTTTTTGTCTGTCGATGGCACATCGTTATCTTGAACTTGTCCTTAAAAACGGCTTTGGTTAGAGGAAATTATGATGAATTGGAACAAAGTCTGAACATTTCGATCGATGTAAAAACGTTCACTGCGCGTGTACTGTACGTCCACGCCGAGATGATTCATCGGGCGACTCCCGTAAAATGAGCCGTGCTCGAGCGGGACGCGGCGCGAGCACTAATAATATAGACACGAGAATCACAATATTTATCTGTCTATCTGTTCGCGATACAAAAACTAATCGCGTATACATCTTCGGGGAGTTTCGGTGTAAGTTATTTTTTTTCGGTTGACGTTTTATTAATTTTGTCAATTTTTAAATCGGACAAAAGAGAAAAAAGCCGCGCAAAATATTATTAAAAGTGACAGCGACATCTGTTCTACACGCTCGTCATCAATTGTTCTTTCTCTTTGTCGGCCGTCCCGTCTGAAAACGCGCACGCCCATTGTTAGCGCTGCAACTGGGAATTCGAGAATGTTCTCGCGTCCAGATCAATTAAGGTGTCATCACTTAAAACGATCACTTGAATTATTGTGTTGCCATGTTGTTATCGCTTTTTGTCTTTCGTATTTCCTTTCATATATCATAATGCCTGTCGCGGCGCCTGCGCGTTTTTCACGTCTTTTGTTGATTTATTGTCAAAACTAATAATTTATTTTCTTCTCGACTAGTCATTTAGTATTTTATTTCTGTTCTCCATTTCACCGTCCTCCGGTCCACTTTCGTTCTCGAATAATTTTGTATTCATATGAATATACGTCGTTCGGTATCGTAAAACGAGATAGTTCAAGTTAGTCCTATCCACCAGATTTTAACATATCATTAAAAATGTTACGATCGCGTGGAAACGTTAAGTATCATCGTTGCGGTTTTTTTGATCGTGAAAGTGGTCGCGTGCAATCATTCCGCCTAGTTGAGCGGTCCGCCGCGTTGTTTTTACGCGCGGCTAATGCGCGGTTTGGTCCGCGGCCGCCTCTTCTTATTTACGGCGCGGCGCGCGCGTGTGGTCGCCACTATGTATCATTTCGTTTATTGAACTCGCTAATTGAATTCACACGACTCGTTTTATTGCTACAGGAAGACTGAAATATTCAATAGACACATGACGAGGGTCGGAAACATACTTTTAGTTATGGGCGAGTAATCGCAGAGAATAATTATCGATGGATTTACTTTTGGAACGAGCGGCCGACTCTTTCTCTATTGCTTAGTAATTCTGTCCGTAGATCCAAAGTTCACCGAGTTAATTTCTAGACAGTTTCTATCAAAGCGAAATTTCGTGCCTCTCCTCTCGGTGGGTAATCGGAAAACCTATTCTAAGACAACAAAATAAATTTATAATTGTAATGGAAAGCATTATGCATGAATGAACATTGCAACACCGAGCGACGTCAAGATAAACATAATTCAATATTCATAAGCGAGCCCACCTCACCCGCAAAGGCATTCGAATTTTAAAATAATGTAATATTCTTATTTCGAAACGCGCCGCGCCCGTTCTATATTTGAACGCGCGGCAGCTTCGCGGGGAGCGACTCCCCCGACAAAAAATGTACATATTATATATCGACCGGAATATGCTCCTACCGGGCGCGCAGAACGACGCGCGGTGATAAATCACCTTCGGGAAATTAAAACTGTCTTTAAAACAATACTTTCTTCGGATCCGGCCGGCGCCCCCCACGTCTGCGCCCCTGGCCCGCCTCGTCCCGGCGCAAGGAAGACGGGGCCGCGGCGACGGAGCCCCGTAAGCTACATCAGATCGGCGATAACGCTTTGTTTAGATATTCGCAGTCGATTTGGCGTCCATTTTAATTACGAGTCGAATGTTTTATTGCGCATTAATCAAATTTTACAATGAAACCGACCGAATGCCTCGGCGATAATAAACGAATTTATGACTGTTTTTTGGCAAATATTATTATCTGAAGGCGTAACTGTAGATTAAAAGCGAATCTGCGTTATATTAAATTATTTTTCTTATTCGCCTAATAATGCATAAGTTAAATTTTTGTAACTGTACAGGTCGTTTAATGTTGAAATACGCATTTCATTCCTTTATAAAATGGTCCATCAATAAGTAATTCCATATTAATGACAAGACGCG
The DNA here is from genome assembly GCA_005406025.1 of Eumeta japonica. Taxonomy (NCBI): domain Eukaryota; kingdom Metazoa; phylum Arthropoda; class Insecta; order Lepidoptera; family Psychidae; genus Eumeta; species Eumeta japonica. Next base: position 60,927 of record BGZK01001366.1, read on the forward strand.
TTCATAAAAATTGCTTTCACAGTCATAAGGTTGACAATAAATTATTTTTTTTTAATTCAAAGAAAATTATTGAATAGCACATTTAAATGTGAGTTTTGGATTTTGAACGGAAACGAATATACAAAAATGAGATTATTTACCTTTTATAAGTGAAAGCTTTAATAAAGACGTTTAAATATACACCTCTTCCTCAATCTTCCCTGATTGAGTAATATATAATTATTTTTTCAGGAAAAAGATGTTTATTTCTAATGTAGTAGTTATTTGAAATAAATCCGTTGTAGGATTAAGTATTTTATTTATGGAAATGAATTTCCTAGTGCAAAGTCAGGCATCCCTATACAGGAGTATATATATTTTAATTAACTTAATATTCCTTACGTTCAATCACACCTATGGTGAATAATTATTTAAATAATTCATAACCTAGGAAATGAAAAAAATATGAAAAATTGAATACTTCCACAGAAATACATTTGTATTATGTAAATCGCATTATATGTCGCGCCGTTCAAACGACCCGTATTCTGCCCACGTGTGTAATACATAATTCATATAATGATTACATCTTACAAATTTATATTACATGTTTGAAATTAACGAGGCTTTTTAAGAGAATTTCATTACACGTCGGTAAAAAATAGTGTAATAACCGCGCCGTGGCGCTAGAAAAGTGCTAAGATAGCTCCGTACCAAATTTAATTACTTTTTGCCCAAACGGAAAAAAAATCTTAATTACATCTACCCGAGGCGCGCGAGATAAGCGTTGCCTATTTTAATTTATTTCTCGGGCTTATCGGCCGCCGGCCCCCTCCTCGCCCTTCAGTTTTTTTTCCCCGATGCCCCCCGGAATCTGGTGATTTGTAGATAAAGGTAATGTCTGAAGTCGTTAAGGGAGAAAGTTTCATCGAATGACATCGGAAACAGAGGAATGCACTGCAAATGCAGTCTTAATAGATCTTCCTTTTTTTCGTTCCTTTTAAGGGTTTCAAATCAAATCGAATATTTCATAGCTTCACCGTTTAATTGCGTGTGTCCCATAGACGTTATGTTCGAATACGAGTTGAAATTTGACATGTTTACAGATATTTGCTACGCCTACGAAACGTTAAATTAGATGGATAAAAGTCAGTATTTCGGCATTACTTTTTTTTTTCAATTTCTTTATACTTTTATTTTGACGCGAATATTATTTTTATTAAAAAACTCCTGCAAGCTTAAACGAAATATCGGTTATAGAATAACATTCACGAAATATTAAGTTTTCTAACAATCAACTTTGCTTACAGTCTTCCAAATTTCTAAAAATTGGAAGTACAACCACAATGTTAATAACATAATTCCATGCATGCATACGAGGCTTGTAGTCCGTTGTTACAGCTTGAGAATTAGAGCTAAGAAAAAGCCATCAATTTCATCGAAAACAGGGAGATATCACAGTCCCTTATTCAGTGGTGTCACGTCGACTATTGTCACGTGAAAGTACTGAGACACACCGTCAATCCGCAAGAATACATAATAAAAGTAAGAAACCATTCCATTGCAAAGAGACGTCATCAATTCTAAAATCTTCACCACAAAACTGAAATACATTTTAAAGCCTTTAAATTAAAAATAATACGACATCATCGCATCAATGTCGAATACATTCTTTATTTTCGGTGTACTGACGACGCAGTCGTAATGGCTAAAACCGCTAAATGAATGCGGTGACATATAGGAACCTCGATAACGTCTTAAGTAGTGAATTTAAAGACTAATGTTGATAAAATAGCTAGCAACAATTGAAGACTTTGCAATTGAAGTGGTTGATCAACACGCCTATACTCGAGATAAACAGCAATTAGGCAGATCCAACTTCCATAGATGATCACGCGCATTTAGCTTGCTTAAACAGCATATGGGAAACTACGCGGCGTCTCCGAATCGAAATTATTTCACTGTCTAAAGACTGAAATCTTTGAATAGTGCGTGTTGCAAGTGATAGTATACGAATGCCAAACGTACTATAATCCCTTGCCACTGGTTTCGTAAATAAATCAGGGTCATTCAGCGGGCAATGGAAATAACTACATATTTGTTCGGTGTTTCTCTGATAGATACAATCTGAAATAAGAAAATCTGAAAAACTTGAGTAAGAGGTACATAGCTAGCATATCAGCACTTAGAAGTGCCAATGGGCAATTCATATCGCTTGCGTTGCGCAAAAAAGGTGTACGCATGGCGACAGCGAACTGAATATCACGACGTGGGGCGGACTTCATTAGGAGAAATGACCGCCTGGCCTTCCTTCGTGAGGGTTTGCCCAGGACCTTGCGCTGTAGTAATCAGATGGAAAGTTTGTATTCAGTAGTCGATATCTATTGCCTATAAGAACGAATGAGCGGCACGTGTACTGCATCAGCATGCGCGGGCATTTTTGACGAGGTAAGATATAATGATCTCGAACGTGCGTTACGTTACATTTTTTTTATGACGTATACCGTCTATAAGCTCGCTCGTAAAGGCTCTCCGAAATTTTTTATTGCAATTAAAATTTTTACGACTCCGATAAATATTTTATTCGAGACAAAAATAAAATAAAACACGACCCCGTCCATCCTTAAAATCGGTCTAATTAGAATGATCGCGCTGCCCCAAAGTGTGCCCGCGGTGACACACTGAAAGAAAAAACACTAGTTTACGAGGTGAGCCGTAAAAATACGAAATTAAACCAGAGCCCGGCCGGTCGCGTTACAAGGTGTTTTTATTAAAAAAATTCTGACGACAGTAAAACTCGGCCGGACGTTTACGACAAATTCACACAAACTCCTACTTCAGAAATCTGACGGGAGCTTTAATTTATGCCCCTCGGGGAGTAATGGCAGCGGGAGAACTTCTGACGCTACGGACTGGACGGATAGAATATAATGCGGACGTGGGCATAGATAAGTATTTAGGAGGGCTCTCTTAGGCCGTTAAACGACATACTTTTGAAAATTGCACCAAATCTCTTGACGATGATTCATAAGTTTTTTTTAAGAAGTGCTTTACTGATGCTCTCGGTCCTCACTGTTGCGGCAGACCGGGCGCGTGATATGATACCCACAAAAATATATAGGAGCTCTAATTTCTTGTGCGATCGGCGTCGGCGCACGCGCCCGGACTGCCGAGCGGGTCGACACGTACCGCCCCCGGAAACGTACTTATTTTTTTTCACTCATTACCATGAACGTCCAGAAATATTGTTTCGCCGCCGGGGGAATGTTAAAAAGTGCGCTTGATTAAATAAATTGTCCCTGGCCGGAGGGAGCGGGGGCCGGCGGCGGGTCCCGGCGGCGGTCCGGGGGCCGGGGGGCAGGGCTGTAGGGGACGTCACGTGACCGGAATGAGGAGCGAGCCAAGACGTTGATTCAGTGAGGCAATGTCCGGTGTCGGGGTGGTGATTGCAGCGGGCGACAACTCGGTTTACCGAACGTGCGCGGCAGCCTTAACAACGCCCTCCACATTAGTGAATAACTATTCCTAATGATAGTAATTAACCCATCTTCAGAGACAATGTATCCTTTTATTTCCATCCCATCTATTTTTTTTAAATAATTGAGAAATTTTAAGCATATTTAATTTAAAATTTGTAGGTAGGTATGCTTTATTTAGACGCAGATTTTGAATTTTCTATTAAAATCAGCACTACTCCCGATTTGGACTATATAATAGCTGGCGAAAGAACTTTTGTTTTCATCTAGTCGCACAATTTTTGATCACTAGGAATTTATGAAAAAAAATCGGAGCTCACAGTAGCAGAACTGACATAACGAGACATTTTCCTACCAACATTTCTATAAGAATGTCTCAATTAGTCCACTATACTACTGGACTATATTCTTGAGAAAACGTTCGACTTTCGCGCTTGCCCCTAGCTAGCATCGTAAACGTGTATGTATGTGAAATAAATAAAAACCAATGTCAGGCATATTCCGGTCATAAACCAAGTCGCTAACGGCGGCGCCAGCAAAACCATACTTAATGTCGGTTGTAAGATCTATAATATCTTTAATGCTAGAAAGGGCCGGGAATCGCTACTTAATTGACATCGATCGGCAACTGAAATCGAAATCGAGGCCGAGATAGCGGTTTAGATCCATCAATGAAAAAACAAATATATGTATTGCTATAACGCTAGTATTATAAGTGTAATTATATAATTACGTTTTTGATTTTAAAACAATTTTGTACGCTTTAACACACTCGTCATTCCCTTTGCGATGCTATGTTTGTTTACAATTAATATTGTCATCAAAATGTTATTCAGGGAGTGTTTTGTTAACAATTCTCTGATGCCGTTCGGCATTAGCGATGTGGCGTCGCGTAACACACGAGCGGTGGTCGGTTTCGTTAGCGAAAAACAACACAAAAAGATGAAATATCATGGCCGCATGCGCTTTCACGGCTAATATCTATTTCAATATCCTGTCTACCTGCAACGTTACGACATTCGCCGCCCTCGCTTACCTGTAACAAAAAAAAAAACACGTAAGTCACGTCAATCATTACAGAAAAGGAGCTCGGAATAAGCAAAGGGGAAAAATATTAAGAAATAGTCGGAAAATAGGGAAAAGACTTTTTTTTTTGGAAAAGAAACCACCCACATTCTCGTGAACGGCGTATCTAAATCAAGCGGGCCACGGCAGCGGCTATTTTATTTACAACAAAGGGCACGCAAATTTTTTTCCCCGCCGTAATCTCGGACGAAACTAGGATTTTCTTCGGTTCTTATGTAATATATTAGGGGCAGAGCGACGGAGGCTCCGGTGCGCGCGCCCGCTACACGCGTGGCCTAAATATTGGATCGTATATTCTTAGGGTTCCCCGAGAAAATTGGTAGAATGCGGACCCATGATTTTGCATAAAAATTACTCGTGCGAAGGGAAGCATAGACGAAACATATCATGTGAAAATTCATAAATTGTGTTTCGTTTTGTTGCTTAATGTTATTAAAACTAAATTACCGAAATTCGTATAATATTCACGAAATTCCATTTACAAATCAATATGATAATAAATAAATGTGAATTTTGTTGTTAGTTGTGTGTGTTTTGTACATACAATTCAATTAATGCACTTATTAAAAGTTTTCAAAAATCTTCATTATACCTTTATCTAAATACAATTTTTATTGCACATGTCTACGGTTTTTTATGGAGTTTTTTAACAAAGCCTTCAAGAGAAGTAGGACAAAAATTTGAAGTTTCCGTTAACATAATAAAGTTAAACGAGAATTTTTTGTAAGCTCAGGTTGCTTAAATTTATTTTTTGTTTCTATTCTTTTTTACCTAATTTTTATTGAAAGACTTCGACCAAAATTATTTTTTTCTGATACGGTATGAAATCCTCTACAATGACCGAATATCCCATAAAAAGCACTTAAGTTTAATTAAGTTCAATATTTTTAATTCACCTCCAAGTTTAAATATTCCCATTTTCATGTTTCACGGTATCTGAGAAAAACAACTGTGACAGGCGCTCAAACCAACAGACACCGTACATCAAAATTGTACTAAACACGATTCGAACATAAAAATAACTGCTAAAATATTTTTCAATCACCGATATTTCTCGGTTCTTCTTATTATTAAATCATAATACCAACATGTAAGTAGATAAGACTTATATAAACAATCACTAAATAAATATTTCATATATTTTTATACAGTAAAGAGAAGGACGCGGCTCGTACGAGCTCGCGCCGCGGACCCATATCAGAATCTATTGCTAATAATAAGGGAGAAAGCCCTGGAAAATTCCTGAAAATCTCAACAAATGCCCTCCGAATTCCTCTCTCGCTCCCCTCTCCCTCCTCTCAGGCAGAGATCTACGGTACATGATATTACATTGGACAAGGAAAGAAGAGATTCTATAATTTTGTATTGGGAAATTACTAGAATGAAGGAAAAATCTAATACAATCAAGCATTTAGGCAAAGTCAAGGAATTAAATGAAAAGATTATTAAAATACCTAGAGATTTCAATGTACTAAAAAGATATAACAAAACATCTATATCATATCGACATTTTAAACAAACTACAGTAAAAAAAAATAAAAGCCCTTGCGATTTGGGATTACAATTCACCAATTGTGACGTTAGGAGGTACGTACTATTGACTGGCAAGTACCCATCCATGCACACCCTGACGCTTTTACAAGAGCGAGCAGACATAAAAACATGTAATAATGTTAATATTCATAAAACGTCAAAAGCAATAACACAACGCCCGAGTAGGCCGCGCGCGCGCCGCGACCGGAGGGAAGACTGGACTGTCATATTTAATATAATTTTAAATGTATGTATCTACTTTCATTTTAAAACACATTTGTTGAATTTAAAAACCAGAAATACGTTAATTATACATTATTTTAGATGACAAAATTAATACGATCTGATTACATACGTTTCGATTCCAAAAATTCGTTCAGAAATTGCGCTAGAAAAGATAAATATATTTTGTCTCGCTTCCACCGCCAACCGATGTCCCTTCGATCTCGCTCTAACCCTCGGTTATTATTACGTAGTGACCCCATATTTTTGGGGCCTGGTGTCTGGTGGAATAAATTTTTAATCAAAATATTTTCACCCCTCGGCGGGAGCGTGTTAATTTCTCTTTTGTCGCCGCTGAATGGTTCCGTGAGTCGTGAGTGACAAAAGTTAAGCTGTGCGGCGGCGTCGTCCGCGACGCGCTGTCGCCGCACCGGCTATTGCACCTATTGATGTGAATATAATATTAATGAACGCATTGCATTTGGATTTCAAAGATCCTAACGTCATCTTCAAAATAGAAAGCCATCGAAAGTTTTTATATCAGCTAAGCAAGTTATCAATTATAATTTTCGAAGAGAACAATTGATTATATTGTTCGAATAAGGAGAGTGTTTGACAGGTCCACGTAAAATTATTCTGCTAAAAGCAACGTGCTTGCGACAAACGATTGATGGATATCAACGGAGTAAGAAAGATGTGTAACAATCCTACCATGTGGAAATCTCTGATCTCTGTCTACTCTTCTAGGATTCAGGTGTGACTATATAAATAAATAGATAAAATAAGGTAAAACATCAACAAAACAATTAAGAGTGTGAAGAGGCAATAGGACATCATTCATAAACATGGTGTGTTTGTATCTCGCGGACCTTCCGTTGACAATACGTAATTCCCCGTGATACCGTTGGTAATATGAACTGTGAATTCTAAACAGGAAATAAATGTAAAACAGTCATAGCCTGAGTATGCGACATAAATGTAGTAGTTCAAAAAAATATCGTCCTTGAGTGCACCCTTTGATTTACATATCGTGACCTGAATTTGAAAACCTTAAAATGCATTTATTGAAAGAATACAAATTGCTTAATATACAAACGCTACTAAATGATATATTGAACTTAACTATTCTAAGGCATTGAGATCGCTCGCTGCCAACTGCCAGACAATGGCTAACGAAAGTGGAAAATACCCGGCGGAAACCCGTGACGACGAAAAGAGCAATTAATTCTGATTCTTAAAGACAATGGATTATGAATATGAAAATGTGTAACCGGACATCTATGTGGCAGGCAAAGTGATCTTGGGCTAAAAGGCATAAAAATTATGCACATAACGTAATGCCGATGAACAAGCGGTCGCGACCATAGACAAGAGATAATTGGCGCGCTTTCGATACGCTTGTCGGGTTCTAGAGCGATGCTACGTCACGTGGCTACAATAGCAGATGATGCTATGCTGTCTGCTGACGTAATCTCATCTATGGTTTTGATCCACCAAAATTTTAAGTTCGTGGAAAACAATTAAATATGCATATTTCAAATGTAAAACTGTGTGTACATTAAAATTGAAGTAGAAACTCTGAATTTTGTGGAATTGTATCAACCCGGCTGCCATCACTATTACATTTAAAACATACCTAAATTCAATGTTATAGACCTCGAACGAACTCTCTCGATCGTTTCTCGCAAAACTGCGTATATATATTTTTTTTTTGCTTAAATATTGTTCATAGATGAAGGTGCATTAAGCTGCAGTTAATGAACACTCATCCTTTCATTGGTGAATCAACAGCCGAGGGACCTCATCAGGCAGTTAGTCGGGCAGTCCAGTAAATAGGTGAAATCGCCCTATGCGTGTACAGCCTCCAAAAGATGAAATTATACAATCGATGTGTTAATTATATTACGTAATTCAATCATACTAGATTGACTCCATTTTAATTCAGTTAGAAAACAAATACAATATTTTACGATTTTCATAAAATTGGAATGTTGCCATCGTTATTTAATTGCGGGCGAACTTTTGACAGTTAGAAAGTATCACTCAAAACAAGTAAAGTTATACTGGAACTGAAGCGCATGCGCATCTTTCTCGGAATAAGGTCGAGCTGAGACAAATTCGCGCCGACTCTCTCGAACTGGTTTTCCAATCCATTCTCTGTCGACACATACATTACTATCTAATTTAATATTTACCGGTTTTTTTCGGACGTACCTAGTTTTTGAGCGAGACAATAGTGGGCCGCTCACAAAGTCGGCGGTAGGTAAAATTTGTTTGTTTTAACAGCGCATTAGCATTGTAAGGAATAACAAATGCGTTACCTAGCTGTTTAGCATATGTCCGTGTTTGAGCGAACTTCTACCAGTTTGGGACAAAGGGGGAGTTAGCTTCTTTCACAACTCGGCTACCGGAGTTATGTTTCGGAACTAACAATGGCATTCCAGCTATTAGCATCCTAATGCTTGTTCCGTTTTGAAAAATATTTAGTTAAATCATCCGAAGTGCGCCGCTCTCTGAGCGCGCTTAGAGTCGAACTTCACTTGCGAGGAGGTAGCTTACGTGATCACAAGTAGTTATCCCGAACAATAAATTTTAGTTCTAATTCTTGAAGTGTAGTTCCAATTGTATGACTTATCTAAGAAACTGCTACAATAACAAAATTGTTTCCCTTCGCGGAATTAAAATCTTAAATCGATTTGCCCTTTTCTACAATCATCACGGTATTGTTCTTAGTATGAAATTGCTACAAATGGTCCACATGTTGTCCGGTCATATTTAGAGGTAATTAATATTTTAGCCCGTATTGCTGATAACTAACTAAACATGCATATATATTTCCTTCAATCCTTCGCTTTTCTTGAGCTTAATTCTTCTACAAAATTCGTAATATCGTATGTCCGTCTTCTAATTCGCCTACCTCTTTTTCTTTTACCGTCGCGTGGTTCCCACTCCGTTACAATCTTTTTATTTTATCTTGCTATCTCTAATTGTGTGTCCGATCCAGCTCCGCTTCATCTTTCCTACTTTCTATTACATCGTCAACCTTTGCTGTGGATCTTATTTCTTCTGCTCATTCCAGTTTTGTGGTGTCCGATTGCCCTTTGGCACTTTTTTAGCTTTAAATAATGTTTTGGCCCAACACCCAAGTTTGGAAACCATACGTGAGCCATAGTAGAATACAAACATTGGTCTTTTTTTCTTGACTGACATAGGAAAGTGCTTGCTTTTGAAAATTTATATTTCCGTAATTTTTCTTTGGTTAACCGGAATAGATGCCGGATTTTCGGCATTTATTTAACTACCGAGTCTCCCACAACACTACATAGATCGTTTCCGCCTGCGAGTCAAAATAAAATTGTAAGCAATTTAAATAAATGAAGTCGATCTCTTTTATGAAAACTAATTTAATATTACCTAACATCGCATATTTCGTCATAATGTAGAACAAAATAAATAACAAACTAAGTGCGTGCAGTGAGTAAGTGAGGGACTTGTGCACATCGTACGTGTTCTGTGGCCCTAGAAATTCAGCTTCGAATTTACGTGGCCCAATTTGACATAACAAAACAGTGTTAATAAATACCATCAATAAACAGCAGATGAATTTAATTTTTTTTTTTAACAAAATAAATGTTTCAGCAATATCAATTCCATGACCTAACGAATAATTCGCATTGAAAATAATCATAACGCGTTAATTTTGACGGACGCCGGAGGATCCGCCGGCGCGGGCGACGCCGGCGCGCGGGCCGCAGCTGTCGCGTGTGACGAATCACTCCGTCACCGGTCGGCCGGCGCTCATCAATGTAATGTTCACCCTTCAAAACCGACCCTTGAATGTACAAGCTTGGTGTCACATTTTTTATATTGCACATTTTATTATTATTCTTTGTATGATTATTGTTTTTTGCATCACAATTTGACTGACAGTATAAAAATCGAAGGTAGAAGTAAGATATATTTTTGCGAAAAGAAGGAAATCACGACATCAACCGAGGATTGTTACCATTTGTAAAGTAGATATTTAGGGAATTTTTTAAGTTTCCCATTCTACACCTCGATGATGGTAAAAACGGTCTCCCAAAGGCATGAAATTTGTAGCGGGCAGACACAAAAAGAGCTCGACCCTTCACCGTTACTTGTTTGTATCTTAGAGACGGCACAATCGGCCCGAATCAAATGACTCGTAACGCCGACTGAGCGCGGCCGCCGTAAATCAGCCGCGTTTGTGCGTTCACACTCGTGTGTTGCTCATCTCGACACAGAAAAAAAATATAAAAGTATTAAATTCCATAGGAGTCGCGGTAACAAAGGAATCATAATGCCGAGTGATTGTATTGTACTCAACCCTTGCCGAATTCGGTTATATTTTTTTTTGTGAAGCTTAAGCGTGGTAATTGTTAGGATAACACCGCGCGCCGGCCGGGGGCGCAGGCGTCGTCGGTTTGGGGAATTTGTCTGTTCGTCTGATCCGGGCCCGAGCGAGGGGCGCTCGCGACGCGCCAAGCGTCACTCCCCGCGCAGCTCATGAATTTATTTAACGTCGTGTTTACCTCGATTGACTTTTATAATGTTTGTACATCTACTTATTTATCGTTCAGATCGCGAGTACCGAAGGGTCGAAGGTAAACTTCTAGTGCACGGAGTCATCATCTTTTCATGGGCGAGGAGATACAGTTTCTGTAAAGCTATAAAATATATATTCACGTCACTAAGCGATAGCTGTTGGTGAGTATAAAGGGAAACAAGGAGAGGCAGACCCCACCCCGGGGCGCGGGGCGCGGGGGGTGCGCGCAGACGGACAGCCCGCTCCGATAACTCAGCCGCGCCCCCGCCTAATCTAATATTAAACACATTCGGATATTAGATACAAAGTGAGCATTCACAGAATTTAATAATCCAGCTCGCGCGCCCCTCGCCTCCCGCCCCCGGCCGCCCTCCGGCCGGCCGCCGCGCCCCGTGAATTATTAACAACAATTTTATGATTACATTTAGCAGTAACTCTAAGTGCGGCCGAGACGTGAGCCGAAACCCAAATCGGCGGATAGCCCGTGAAAAATGGTAGGAAATCGTTGCGCTTAATATTTTATTGAAGGCGATAGGTTTGAGTTATGCGCAAGGGCTGCGGCGGCGCCGGCGGCGGGCGCGGGGGCGGGGACGCGGGCTACCCGTAATTTTCAATTCTGCGTGTGAAATATTGATAAGGTATCGGTAGGTTATCTCCAGGCCGCGGGGAGCGCACAAGAGACAGCTCGTTAACTTTCATGTGAAGTAACTGCCTTATAGCTCTATCCGCCGCCTCATACTACCCCTAACTCATTATAATTGTATTCGAAGACTAGTTGATTTTCGTGACTTTGGCGGTTCACTGTTCTAGTGAACAACTTAGGACGCGAATAACAGAAAATCTCACATTCAATAGTAAGAAAATTATAAAATATCGATTTGCTACAATGATCAGTGAGTGTGGCGTGAGTTTACTATGCTACCTAATCTTTACAAGTTTAGGGTCGATGTAGATGAGCTGAGACATTTAAAAATAAAACACATTTAAAAAGTGTGAATGCTATTTTTTTATGAACTCAGGCTTATTTTCCAAAAGAGTAGGCGCGATCACAGATTTCCACACGTTACGTAAGATCTTTGTATATCTGTCTTACTTCACTGACGTCCCTCAATCGTTTGAGGTGAGCTCATCGGCGTCAGGTGCTTAAAATTTGGCCCTTTTTTGGATTTTAATTCACCAAATATTGATCTACACAAAATTGAACTTTTCAAAATTCATCCCTGAGTCGCAATGCAACCACTCCCGCGTCGGCTCAGCCAGCTCACACACAGCGTCTCCGCCGCGCGCAGTCCGAGGCCTCGGTCATCGGAGGTGTGAGGCGAATGACTAACGGAGTGCGTTTTGATGACGCGGCCCGCTGCGGGGGAAATATGACGAGAATGGAATTAAGCGGCGCGCGGGGCCCACTAACGTCGTTTAGAATTCGCGCCCACCCCACGCGCGCGCACCGCCGGCGCCCGCGCCGCCGACGGCTAACGTAATAATCGACGCACTTATTGCGCCCGGCGCGGCCGCTGTGGGGGAAGATGTCTCAAATGTCAAAATTAAGAGATGTTATTATGATTATCATTAACTAATTACTAAAATTAGGGTATATGTTATCTGCGACGAGTTGCTATACGTATATCTCAAAAACATAATTAGATTTTAGAAAAATTTCAAATGTTTTCTCTAATTTGGTTAGAACTTTTATTCACCATTTGTAAACCGGATGGTCTACCGTACGAAAACAAATAAATATGTATTCATTTTTTAAACACATATTAATGCTTGTTGTAAAACCATTCTAGCACCTAACAAGTCTCGGTTTATCCCTACTAATATTACAAATGCGGAATTAACTCTATCTGTCAATTACCTCTTCACGCTTAAACCATTTAACGTTCAGTATAGAGATAGTTTGAATTTTGATAGTATGTTTAGTTAAGTATAGAGACAGTTTGAGATAGTTCGTTTTTTAATAGCTGAGCAAAAGTTAAATTGATTTTAATTAACTTCAGTTTGTTAATAGAACACACAATTTTTCATATATAGGTCGCTGTTTGTTTATCTTTCTGTCTGTGTGTCTGTATATGTACATACTTGTAGCTCGAAAATGACAACCTTTGATGAAATTTAGACAAGTGACAGAATCCATTGTTACATGTAATATAAATTACTGTTTATTTCTTTGTACGTTGTTCTGTGTAACTCCTCTTATATCCATACAGAAAATTTAAGCCATTAATTTTCTTGTATTTTGTCGACCATGCTTATTGTTTGCGCTGTTCAGAGGAGCGGTGTTAGCGGAGGCGATGAGGAATGAGAGGGAGACGGGACAGTAAGATATGGTCCGAGAAATTGAAGTAGCGCGAAGGCCCAAGAAAGAGAGAGTGGCAACAATTCAATTGCAACTATTTGATTAATAATAATGATTTAATAATAAGAAATTCATATTAAATTAAAACAGTCTATAGGGTTTTTAATCTGTGTCTTTCTCAAATTGTATCCTAATATTACAAATATCATACTTAGTGTCGATGTTTGGTTATTTGTAACTCAATCACGCATAAAAGGTTGGACGGATTTGGAAGAAATTTAGTGCACAAATAGAATATTTTCTGGGTTATACGCATTGTATTTTATACCTCCCACTAATACGTTCCTGTGCAATAATTAAGTAAAAATCGAAATCGAGCTCGACATCGTAATCGAGAACGACAGCGCAATTGAAAAAAAACGGACGCAGGATTGGAATAGAAAACAAGAACGAATCGGAATTAATGACGAAATCAGAACTTAAATCGAAAACGGAATCGTATTAGAGGTGTTAATGATAGCGAGATTACTTAATATTGAAAATTAGGAATTAATGATATATCCACGCGGGCATGTAATAAGTTCTTTATTCTTCAAAAGCTAATGGATAATAAATAAATAGACGCATTTTATTTTTCGTACTACATTCAAGTGAGGTTATTTTGACCAACAAAAAATCCTCTTTTTACATACATTTACTAATATTATTATTTATTAGGTTTATAAGAGACTATTAATTCAAATAAAATATAGTCGAATATAAATTCTACCATATTTTATTCGTTTCATTCAATCAACTAAAAATTGAAGTACATCCGTAAAAAAATCCAGATCACACTTATTGACGAAACGGCGTTCTATTTAGGTGAAATAAAAATAAGACGACATTTAAAAACATATATTAGCCAGTATAATCTTTCAACTGCATTCCAATGGCCGCATCAAATCATGAGTTGGTTAAATACTGCTATGAGGGAGAACGAGAACGCACCGAATTAAGCTAACAATTCGTTCGACCGTAACCAGGTAACGTATGAAGATTAGGCATTCACGACGTCGGTTGCGTCAGTACTGTTAGTCGGTGGGTTAGCCGAGTGGATATAGCTGTTTAACGTATGCTTTGGTATTTCGAAGATTTTGATCGAGTGGTCCGAGCGCAAGAAATAGATTCAGAGACAAAACTGACGGATACGAAAGTGACAGTTTTTGATGTACCTCGCCCGGATTGTCGAAACGAAGCTTTCGTGGCTTACGGAATCGTCTCGCTCCCTTTCTCAAAAACGTTCCACGCGGACGACAGAGGTTTATCGCGGATATAGCGTATCTGTGAAAGCATTAACGTAAGCAATACGGTATAGATTCAAAGTTAATTACGTTAGGGCTATACTTTCGTACTATAAAATACGAATCGTATAACAAAGTTATAAATTTAGGCTATAGAATGATATTGTCTTCTATTTGCATGATTTTATGAGCAAATTTTAACAAATAATCTAAAATGATACATTGAAACCTTTTTTGAAATTTATATGAAAACTAGCTGTCCCACCCGCTTCGTTGAGTAATTTTTATTTTATAAATAAAATGGCGAAGGATTTACGGAATTCGAAAAATGAGTAGTCTAGAACCATCTACAAATCATCCCGCATCGAATGGTCCCAGTTCCATGTCTATACGTTTAGTAGTTTTTACGTGATTGGCGAACAAAGACAACCTATTTTCATTATACTATATGTATAGATGTGTTAATCTAATAAAAAAAAAATGAACTTGCTGGCTGGCTGGCTGGCTGTCCATTCTCTTCTATAAAACCTCATTCTATCCTTTACGCCATCAGTCGTGGGCGTCGTACGTGAGATAGGCAGATATCGGGTAAGGTATTTTTGTGCCGTGTCTCGAGTTTCAGCAGTTAATCTAACGTTAGCCCGGCAGCATAACTCGGCTAATGGATGAGTGTAATCACATTGTAAATTCGGCAATATTACGGCTCCCGTTCGTCTGAAACTTGTCGCGTAATTGTCACTTGTAATTGAAAAAACCTAATTACGCGGCGCGCAGCCGAGAGCGGCGGTTAATTAATATTAAATTTGCAAATAATCGTGACGTACGCCCCGCGACCTCCGCCCCCGCCCGCGCCGGCGGGAGCGCGCCGCGCAACCGCTCCCGTTGAATCGTACAGAAAATTTGAATTTACCCTCAAAACTCCGAAAGCGCGCTAACCCTTTGCCCATGCCCTTCTCACACGATCAAAGTTACTAGCAAGTTATTAATACCATTGAGTGTTTTTTTCTGGTCCCAGTCTTGTTTTAGGTAGTAGTAAAGCACACAGTACAGACTGACCTTCAGCACGTGCGATAAATAACCGCGATGAGAGGTGTTTTATGCGGAACGCGCGACGACACTCGAATGACAATTATTATAGCTCTACGTGATGTTTTAATCGTATGATTGTAATGTAAAATCAATTATAGTCTGTGATTAGGGAAATTTGTCTACTATTTTACTATATACTGCTATTTTACACTATTTCAAAATGACTCTTATCTTAAAATCTTTAAAAACAAACCATCAAATATGTATAAATGTGAATATGAGTAATGGGCTGATAAATGGGAAATAATCGATACAGAGGTAGCCATTGCAATAACAACAAAGGCTCGTATTAATGTGGGTAAACAAAACAAAAATATTATAAATAGAAGCAGACGTAACTTTAGAACTAGTGATAGAAGAATTCGGAGTAGATGCTATGATGGTAATAATAAAAAAAAATAGCTAATTAAAATACGGAATAGCCATAAAAGAAATAGAATATGAAGTAATCGTAAAAAAAGAATTAGGTACAGGCACTGGATAAGAATTTAACGTAGCCGTAGGTACAAAATTAAGCTGATGATAGCTCATGTTGGGAAGCTACTGAATATTTTTTTCCGTAGCGATTACAATGAAACCAACAGGCCTCTTAAAAATTAAATTGTAGGTTTAAATGTTTCGGCCAACCATAATCAAGTACAAAATAATTGTTTAGATAGAGAAGAACAGAGTTTCTGAAAGGCACAGCCGACTACCTTAAAAACCATGAAAAATCGTGTTGGCTAACGTTGAAGCAAAAACAGTCAGAACAGAATCACATTTTCCGGTCTTCTGCACCAGTTACCAAATGCTACAACTAATATCAGATCTAGACCTTTACAGAGGAACGAATTTATACGCAAAGAAACATACACTTATAAACGCATTGATCTTCTGTGTTTGTCGCGATTGGGCTACAAGTGTTCAAACTATTCTACAACCGCTTTCATATTTACAAAGTTATTAGTTAAGATAACATTTCTTTAGGTGTGACTTGAAACTAACTGAAATCTTTTTTTTTTTAGACGAAGTCAACTTTCAGCTAAATCAGTCTCGCATTTACACCTGATTCAATTTAAAATTCTTAGCCAAACGAGAAATCAAATGAAATAAACATATATACAAGTTGCAGGGAAACGTCTAATATATTTGAGGTCAAGGTAATCAAAAATATTATGCCCTGAATATCTTATATCACTTGCATATGTTGCTTGCATTCGTTATTGATTATGATGATCATGTGTTGACGTATTATTTTTGTTTCTTGACATAAATATAACATCTGTTGACGACCGATGATATCTTCAATTTAGGTCAGGGAAAATATAATGAGATCAAGATGGTTCTATTGATGCTAAATCATCAAAATCGGATTGCATTTCGGCTCTAATGTCTAAAGGAACTTCAAATACCGTAATGGAATGTACAGCGATGAAAACATTACCCTCCTTTTCACCCTATAGGTATTACACGTATACAAAATTTGACGTTTATTTGACGTTTCTCCATATATTGAAGGTCTTTTGCGGATAATATACCCTTGGCTTTTTTTTATTATGGAACATAAAGGATTCTCTGTTTGCAGCTGGTTTCGTGTTTTGGTCTTTCGTTGCAGGCGGATTCCCTTTCGTAAAGTTTTATTGTTACCAGTGGCTTTACTTTTTCACCATATTGAATTCCAAAAATCTAAGTAGGTGTTTTTTACCCAAGTGCTCAGCCCAAATACTTTGAGTTGATTTTATTAGATACCAGAAAGAAAATATTTTGCATCTTCGAGAATAAGATCTATAGAATATTTTCAATTAATTTAACTATCTTGCACCACGAGGAATAAAGATTATTGTACGGGTTTCCCTTTGCCGCAAGAAATAAAAATCGGTGTCGCGCGGTTGACTTGGACGACAATGAGATGTAATCCTAAACAAATTACCAGGCTCACAGGAATACGAGGACGATAATCTCAGAGATGTGGCCGATACACGCATCACACGTGTCGCACCTTCGTCTCAATCGCTATTGTACGAATGGCGACACATCGCAGACGAAATGTCATAACTCCATTACTCAAAAGCGATCGTCCGTCATTTCGATGCCGACGTTAAAAAGAAGCATGACAGGTAACCGAAAGAAAAATGTCATAAGTCCCCGTCTCCCGATGAGTGATATCGTCATTTTGCAACTGTTGTAAGAACAGGATCCGAGGAGTAGAACGGCGTAAGTGACTAATTTAAATATTCAAATCCGTCCATTCGCTGCGGACGAGTACGCGCAACCTGAACGTAAAACGTCGTATGTCGTTAGACAGTGACAACGGGTTCTGTCATTTTTTGACGTGATTCCGAGTGAAGTGTTGACGCACGCAATCGCCGACGCATCTAGATTCGAGTGCCGACAAGACGTTAATTGTTGGGCCCGAGGATGACAGCACGTGGGCGTGACCTACAGCGACACAACTCTGGATATTAACTGCAGCAAATACTATAATTAATCATTTTTTAGAATTCTAGGCCCGCTTACATTATATTTATTTATATTGTATTGATAAATTTCATGTTATTACTTTTTTTAAGCGGAAAAGAATCTCGTAAAAAAAAATTTGGTTGCCTGTAAAGTCGGTATACGGGGAAAGTTTTACGTGACAACGACTTTGAATGGTAAAATCATTTTAATGTGAATATTCATTCGTATAGTAGGAAGAAGGATGAAATAATAGTAACAATTTAAAACATTTATTTATACAAAGAATTATATTTAAAACATTAATTTATACAAAGAATCTCGCACTGAATTTCATATTAACAAAATTTTATTTTACCTTTACACATACATACGTATTTATAAGGCAAGCTATGCACTAAAGAGACCGATCATAGTTGAGTGAGAGAGACGCAAGGCATTCAGCGGGCCTCTCTCTCGTTCGGTGACTCATCGTTACGTTACCGAGCGTTACACTTTTTCATAAGTGACTCCCAGCCGCAACCTAATTTAAGACGTTGTCACGTCAAAAGAAAATCAACCTGTAGATTTGTAATTATTTTATGAAATATTAAAATGATTTTAAAAAGTACTAAAACAAAGAAAACATTTTTATGCTCCACATCACGGCCTTTGTGGATAATATATGTACCTACTTAAATTATGTTCAGATTGACTCAGTAAATACAAGAAAAATTGTTTACAGTCATAGAGTTTATTGAGAATGGCATAATCTAATTCATATCGTGATTATAAATCCATTTTGTTGTTTTATACTTTCAACAGTTTAAAAAATACAGGGCGAAATGCGTTTCAATCCCTTTTAGCCGGACTGCAAAAGCACCAGGTCCTCATGGACGAAGGAGCGCTAAGACTGACCTGGATCCGTTGCGTCGAGGGTCTGCGGCGGCGGCTGGCTGAGCGGGCCCGGTGTGCCGCCCGAGCCCGGGGAGCGCACGTCGTCGTTGACCGCGCCGCCGTACGACAGCGACGACGACGGCGGCCGCTGTCGGCAAACGACATACTTTTATAGCCGCCTGGTAACGCGAATACTTACTACATGAAGAAATAATCAACTTAGGTCGTCAAAAGTCAGAATAATTTTTATTTATTTATAGATAAAATATGACATGTTCGCTGAAAACTGACACATTTTGCGATTAATTCAGACCAAAATATAATTAATGAACTCAGCTCGAATTGATTAGCTAGGAATGGAGGGCTATGAATTTGCAGCACACACACATACGTGTTAACTGTTAATACATACTTATGATTTGACAAAAAGTGAGTTATCATCAAAAATTCCGTGTGACGGTTACTCCATATCAAGTTCAATATGGCGAATATGATTTAGACATGGCGATATAATAAAATCACGAGTGTATCCAGTTTGATATTAAATGAAAGATTTTATTCAAGATTTGAAAATGCTATAAATTTTATACAAAAGCCAACAAAGTGCGAGTTGAACTCGAATTAAACTTGGGGAAATCAAGCAAAATATTTTATCTTTACGACTATTTTAAATTATAATTTTCGAAATAAATTTTAATGTAAACTTTGAGTAGGATACTGTATACCGCATTTTTTATATATTTAATAATGGGCGTACCAGTTTCTGATATAAGAAGCTGATGGTCGATTGTCGTATTGTTTTTTAAATGTCTAAGCTATTCATTTCACCATTATAAAAAATACGTATTTATATTTATAATAACAAATTCGTTCATTTGATATGATATGACATAATTTATTGATTAAGCTTTTTTTTCATTATTGAATATTCTCTCTAAAATTATCTACCTTTTAAATCCGAAATTCATTTATAATACGTCCAGGATTGAGTCATGTAACTTGGTAGATCCATCGAATTGCAAATTTTTCGTCAAATATTTTAGGAGAGAATAGATTGTGGCGGACGAACGGACAGACACTAAAGTGATCCTATAAAAGTTTCATTTTTTCGACAGGTGTGTTTAAACCAAAAACTATACTATTTCTTTGTGACAAATACAAATGTATAACGGAATACTTTTTTTTCTTATACATGACGCAAAGTATAGCGAATTCTATGTGTGCTTTCCATAAGCCTAGACGGCCTTTATGATTACATAGGCCACTGCAAACCTTCAAAAGAAAAGTCGTCGTGGGACGCGAGGCAGATGTCAAAGATCAAAACTATTTTGTATTAAAAATATGCATTCATAAAAAAATCGTATAACAAAAAACAAAATATTAAATTTATGATGAAAAAAATATTAAGTATTTAAAAATACATAAAAAATTAAAAAGACAAAATCCAATGGGAATACCAAATAAGAAGTACAAATAGGTAAGCAAGGTTCGTAAAAGGTAATAATTGTCAATGAACAGTGCAGCCTTAGGTGGCGTTTAGTTTTGGAACTAAGAATAAATAACGGTAAAGGTTTGAGCTTCAGAAATTAACACCACCTACGACTTCACCATTCAGTAATCATTACTTTACAAACACCTATTTACTTGCTTTTGCCACAGTCGGGTTTTACTATTGTGATTTTGAATTTTAAGTTATTCCAATTCAAATATTTCAACGAAATTTTTCCTGGCACGGTAAGGGAAAAATTTGATGCAGGATATCGTAACAATTTAGGATATGCATTGGACGTTATATTAAATGAAAAATATAATCAATTATCGTGTTTTACTTATTATAAACCTTCAATTACAAGAGGTACAAGGAATACAAATGAAGCAAAACAATAGTAATAAAAGCACGATTCCCGAAACATAGTTTAAGAAAATATTTAAACGCAACAAAATAATTTTGATTTGGAGTAAATATCTAATGCTATTTCTTCTGCAAGAGTGAAATTAAAAATCAAATAAAATACCCGATATAAATATAACTCGTAGAAATTTCACATTTTGCCTGTTTTTTTTCGTGTTTAACGCTTTTAAAAACTTTTAAAATGTAACTCTTTTAATAAGTATTTAGCGGTTCACGTCATTTATATCGCTGTAAATTAAGAAATTGTCCAAATAACAATTAAAATATGTTCACAAAAAAATTCAAAAATTATATTTCCCTTTTCCTTCCTTATTGATTCATAGTAAATGTTTCATAGAAAGTTAATGGTCTAGAAATAAGTGATAATCAAGCATTTGCCATGAGCCAATGAGAACATCCTTATAATGCCCCTTCTCGCATACGTAAGTCACAGACTTTATGTAAGCAAGGATTTCAAAATACGTCAAATCAATCCAAATGAAGGTGGTCGATGGACTGTCCAATTATTATTGAGCCTAGAATGAGTTCACACAATCACACATATTTTCTTGTAGTAAAAGTAAAAGTATTGTTGTAATTTTTACAAAAGTTGCTCTTCGTTTACAGAAAACTTAATAAATAATTATTTTACTACCTCTGGTAACTATAGTTTAAAGGTTATGCGCATATGAAGCCACGATTTGTATTATCTTTGCTCTCATTTCAAAAATGTGATTTAGTAGGAAAACGCCTATTTTATTTGGCGTTTTGACAAATTTGTGAACAATATTTTAATCGATGTGAAGTTTTTATTTCAAAAATAATAGGTGCAAAATCAAATCAAATTATATGCGATTACTACAATCAGTAACCCTGAATATTGTTTGGATTTAAAAAATATTGTAAATTATGACACTGATTAAAATCTAGTTTCTCTAGTAATCTAGTAAGCGTAGTCGGTTTAGTTCTTCAAATAAAATAAAGATTTGAACAAACAAAGGACGAAATACGCGCCGGCGCGGGTGGCGGCGGGCGGCGGGCGCGAGCGGCGGCCGCAGCGGTTGCGTGTCAGGGGGCGATTTCTTGGCAAAAACGTTGTTATTTTAAAAGCAACGCAAACTTTATTTATAACTTGCACTCACAACGCAACCGTTAACAACTTCCTTGCTCACTAAGCTATATCAAGGCGTGGTTAATGCCAATATCCTTCGATACATATAATAAACCGGCTAAGTGCGACCCGGCCTCTGGTGGCCGAGTTCCATATCATATTTTTTTACCGACATCTCATAAGACTACCAACAAGATGCATATAGATTTAAAAACAATTATACAAAAAATAAACAAAAGTAAATTAAGAATAATAATATTCCATAATGTTATTTATGCATAGGCGCCATTTTAATAAATTAATTAATATCTTATGGAGTAGCTGTATCACCTCTGACGCCAAGAGCTTTGTCGGGAAGACACTGTATAACATTCTCAGTGGATTTTGGTTTTCCGGCGTTTCGTCTTTCATATACATATTTTTTATAGGCTCCATGAGGGGCAAGCGAGAATGTGGGTCATTATAAAGTAGATGGTCACCGCCGCTCATGGACATCCGCAAGTCCGGGAGAAGCATCAGTGCGTTGTCGGTCTTTTAAAAAGGAAGTTTATAGTATCTTTGAGACTAGCTCATTCGACTAACGACGACTGACAGAATTGCGGAGACTTGATTTGTTCTATACATAATAATCTTTGGTTCCTTATTGCGTCTTTTATCAACGGTCGATAAAAATAACCTTTTGAGAGATCGTGAGGTCGTATTAATTTAAGTGAGCATTTTCTATTTATTTCAGTCAATTTTCAATAATTTTGATAATCACTATTGAAAAAAATGTGTGCTATATTATTTCATGATTGGTTTTCATCACAAATACTTAATTTTTTAATAAGATATCGCTAGTACTAGTGACGACCCTGCAGTAATTACGGCCGAGACAGCTGCGGAAAATGAACCGTGACGTCGGCCACGATAGCGTCTCCGTTCTGTCCTACTCCTACTTAAATTAAATAAATAGATTTTCTTTCTAATTTTTATTTATTAATTTATTTACCATTTTATTTTCATTCAATATTTGATTGTTGGTACGAAATCGTCAGAATCGTATGTGATCGTATTTTACAATTTGATGGCATTATACTAATCCATCATTATTGGCATACATTTTTTGACGAAGTTGTATTGATTGCTCCTTTAACCAATTGAAATAAAATATTAAATCACGTAAAAATAATATAAAAAAAGCAGTAATACGAACGCATTGCGCAGTATTGTTTATAAGATAAAAATGCATTAGACATATTTGCAGAATTTCTTCATTCGACATCCTTTTTATAGTATGCAATTTTATATTGTACAATATTACAAGATATATTAAAGCCTTCGATAATTACTGAATTGTTTGCTGATGTTATGCTAAAGTTTCGGGATACGATGTCATCACATTTACCGTATAATACTTACATTAACTATTTATTTACAAAATTATGTTTAACTTGGTATTATATGTTTTTTACGTATTATTACTGTCTTTAAGAAAAAATATTTCACAAAAACGTACATAGGCATAAAAATGAGTAACGTGGATTCGATGCGTGTTTCAAACTAAATTATAGTGTGAATTTGGAACACGGTGTACTTCTCAGTCGATCATCGCGCCGTTCGGGAAGTACGATGCGCTAATCGACTCTTGCGCACGCCAAACACCCATTACGCGGCGCGCCTTCCACCTGCCGTCGCTGCTGAACCTTACACGATGACCTATACGATCCGAGTGGAGCTTCATAATTTTTAAATAGAATTAATACCGACTTCAATATGCAGTAATGGTTTTTACAAAGGGTTCATGACTGCGCGGCGATAACATTCCGTTAGGTGTTGTCGAGGTTAAACCACGCATTCCGCGGCGGTCGAGAACTGGACGGGTGGCGATTTTGATCTAGTTTAATGACCAAATTTCGATCACCTCTGCGCTTTAAAATGTGTGCACTTTGAACAGTCGGTCCCGTTAGCATCTCTGACATCCTCCGTTAAGACGTAGATTAGCCTAAGGATATTATTTCAGATGAGGTGGATCACTTGTTGCCTTACACATACTCCATCCCCTCCGCCGCCCCGGCCCGCGACCGCGTGTTTAACATAACCCACTTCAATTTACAGGCGAGGGCTGTGATCTTCGGTGGGCTTTAATTAACGGATGCATGTAGCTATTTGATACTTAGTATTTTCTACGCGAACTAGAAAAAATATTTAAAGTTAAATATAACCAAATTCGCATATCGCCTATATTTATATATACAAATTGAAAAAATATACACTGCGATTTTTTTTTTTGCAGCTGCTGGAAATAATCGTTATATTTTTGGGACTTTTAAGCAAAATGAATGTTAGGATTTATACTCCAATTTCTTTCCTATTTTTAAATTTTCGTACTTCAATGGAAAAAACGGCAAAATGTGTATTGGATCACACGCAGGGTAAAATTCCGTTGTCAGTAAAACTATATACACTTAGAACTTTTGTAATGGATTTTCTTCAGTCTCTATATAACTATCCGTATGTTAAAAGACCTTTTTCTCAGAAACGTATCAAATTTAAATTATTAATAAACAATAAAATACATTGCTTGATGTTATTGTACAATTTCTAGGCTACAGTCAAAAAGATACGCTTCTTAGAGAGTGTTTTATACTAAAAATTCCATTCCCTAATGTATCATCAAAACATATAAGGTATTTTGGGTTATTCGTAATCCTATATGGCACGAAGGGATGTCTTCTGATACAAATAAAGGAAGAAACCCGAAAATTGTATCAAATTCCGTTTCGAGACAAACTCATATCTGTCGTTAATTGCGTACCGTGTACCTACCATTTAAGCGCTCCCAAAAGTTCGTTATGTGCCTTTGATTGCTACATAGGTGTGATATAAAAAAACACAATAATGTAGATCATATTACTTCATTTTCTTACAAAATTAGTCTACACCTTTCATTCTTTAGCCAACATTGTTGTTTGACAGTGCATTTTTATTTTAGGGTTCCGTAGCCAACAAGGAGCTTTTATAGTTTAGCCAGGTCCTTCCGTCCGTCTCCTGTCTACAGCTCAGCTCGAAGACTCTCTACCACAAAGCTGTAATTTGGTATGAGTACACACATTAATCACGCCGACAAAGCGGTAAAATAAAATCTTGATAAAAATTATTTTCATGTTCCATCTCCTACACTTAAAGCGTGAATGAATTCTTTTTCTCGTTATCCCACGGTGTGGGGTATCGAGTCTATGAAAACCATTTTTCTATAGGGAATCATTTACGAAATATTAAGCTTTAAACCAGGGATGCATCCGATACCGATACCGATACCGATATATCGGCGATATATCCGATTTACCGATATATCGGTATCGGGGATATTTTGATAGCCGATACCGATCCAACAACATTTCAAATTCCGCGCGCTTTAAATTACTAAATGTAAACGCGCGCGCTTGCTTCACTGCAAACGAGGCACGAAACGAACGGTCAATGCTCGGGGAATTCCCCCGCGAGTTTTGTCTCACACACTCTTTGTACTTTCGCTCACTCGTGCTGCTTTGTGCATACCATTGCGCTATAGCGATTTTTGTTGGTTATGTTAGAAATTATAAAATACATAATTACAGTTGACACATCATAATTAATTGATTAAATAGTTGTGTGGTGAATATTTAAACATTTCAAAGACCTGTCTACAGTGCTTACGAAAATTATGTCAACTTCAAAACACAAAAGCACTATTTGGAGCCATTTTGAAATTTCGACGTTGGATAATTCCAAAGCAACATGCCTATATTGTAAAGAAAATGTGTCTCGAGGTACCACCTCTAAAAGTTATAACACGTCAAACTTATGGATCCACATGAAGAGGCACCATAATAGTGAATTGGACACCGCTTCGACCTCAAAACAACTACTCAGAAAACCAAGCGCGACGAGGAGGGCGGTCTACAACCACAACCAAAGAGACAAGCAACTTTGTCAGAGATAATCGATAAGAAATCACTTTATGTCGACGACGACGTTCGGGCAAAGATATAACTCTCACTATTGCTGAGCAAATATGTGGATATGGAGCCTTTGATTTAGTAAACAAAATAGGCTTCCAAAGATTGATAAAAACTGTGTCCAAAATATAAAATGGTTTCGCGGTTCCACATTACAGAAAAAGTCATACCAGAAATGTATCAGCGAGTGAGAGCTAAAGTACTAGAACTATTAAAGGACCTGCCGCATATTGTGATAACCACCGACATCTGGACAAGTGACTCTTCTTCGCAATCCAATGATTTTATTAGCTTGACAGCACATGGAATCACTGCAACTTTGAGTACAAAAGTTACTGTCTTGAAGTTTTGCCATTCGATGGATCGCACACAGGTATAAACATTGCAAGCAACCTCAACAAGGCTTTTCATGATTGGAGTATACAAGACCGAGTTCGAGCTATAGTTTCTGACAACGCAGCAAACATTAGTGTCGCTATAAGAGAGATTCAAGAAACGTATAATGTTGTACCTGTAAAGTGTTTGGCTCACTCATTGCAACTGGTAATCAAAGCCAGGCTTTTAAAGATGATAAAGTCAAAGAAATGATAACCAAAGCAAGGTCTATTATAGGACATTTTAGTCATTCCACGAGCAGCAATAAGGTATTAAAAGAAATGCAAGATACACATAATATTGCCAACCATGTCTTAATACAGGATATATCTACACGTTGGGACTCGACACTACAGGCATTGAGGCGTTTGCTAGAACAACGAGTTGCAGTGCAAGCTTGTCTACCTCGTATAACTTGCAAAGCAGAACTTACAACTGAAGAATGGATAATGATGGAGAAGGTGGTGAATATTTTGCGGTATTTTGAAGAAGCCACAAAGTCAATCAGCAAATCCACTGCTACGTTGTCTGACGCCATTCCATTAATTAACAGTCTTCGAAAATTATTAGAAAATATGAGAGGTTCGTCGCCGAGAGAAGAGGAGAATATATCGCAAAAATTAGCGGGTGACTTGTTAATGGCTCTTAATGAACGTTTCGAAGACTTGGAAAATGAAGAGATATATTGCTTAGCCACAACGCTTGATCCTCGATATAAAACACGGATATTTCAACTACACTCTACAACATCTACAGCAAAAGCGTCTTGTGGAGTTAATCATCAACCTTAACGAAGATTTATATTCCGAAAATGCTTCGGACATGGTCGCACCTACACCGAGCACAAGTTCTGAGATGACTGCTAGTGGTGGCCTTTGGAGCGTTTGTGAAAATATTATTAGAGAGTCCGAAGAAGATGATCCCTGTCAACTCTGAGCAGCAATAACTCTCTCAAAGAAGAAGTCGAGAAGTACCTAAGATCTCCCAATATACCCAGAGACGCAGATCCGCTACTTTTCTGGCACAATGACGTCTTATACCCACATTTGAAAAACTGGCGCAGAAGTACTTCAGTTTCCAAATGAGCTCTGTTGCATCCGAGAGGCTATTTTCCACCGCAGGTCTCATTCAAACAGACTTGCGAAACCGCCTTTCTCCACAAAATTTGAGAATACTTTGCTTTTAAACAAAAATCTTATAAATGTTAATTTTAATTATTAATATGTTAAGTATGTAATAAATCCACCATATTTTTTAAAATGTTTAATCTTTTAATGTCAATGCTACTACTTATTTAATAAAGAAATAACCCAAAGCGTATTTTATTTGTAGCTAGAAGTTTTATATTTTATTACCTTATCATTTATTTGAATTTTCTAGGCGTATCGATATCGGTATCGGTATCGGCGATATTTTAGTAAAAGTATCGGTATCGGTATCGTATCGGCCAAAGGCGTATCGATGCATCCCTTTAAACACCAAAATTTTTTTTAGTCAATTGTCCCCTCCCTCCAGGTAAACGGTTGTTATTGAATATGTTTAATAATCACGGTATTAGTGATTATAACGAAATTCAAAGGAAAACTATTACGGCTAAGTAGGCTTTACTAGTTAAGGAGTAATAGTGGACCAATTTATAAAATTTACTTGGAGAATTATAAAGCAAAATTTCATTGAAAATTACTTAGATGTCTGTTGGTGGTATGAAATAGTTACTAAGTTATGAACCATGTAAACATCCTTAACAATCCTATGTGAGCTTGATTTTAGCCATTATATGTTTAAAGTTTATTAGCCGTGAACTCAATTATTATGATCAGACTAAAAAAACACTTCTTTTTATTCCGCATATTATGACGGGGAACTACGGAACCTTACATTGCGCGTGGGCCCGACATCTTGGCCGACTTTAAGTATTAGCTATAAAAACGTACCGACCACAGAACCTTTCACTGCGCTTTTTCTGATACACTCTTAGCTGTTTTTTTTCCATAAAGTTGAAAAGGTTTTAAGACTAAAAGACTGCCTCATGTGTATGTACGATTCACACTTGGTTGATTTAACTGTCATCGAGAAAGGTCAAACACGGTGTTCGTTAGGGCTACGTTATTATTTAATGGTCTTTTTATTCGGTTCTAATTATTACAAACAATTAATTAAAAACAACTCTAAACTAAGCATTTCAGTTTTAAAAATCTACTATAACTAAATAAGCTAGCAATATTTTATGTGCTGAAGGCGTTATCATTATTAACATTATCGTTATTAGGTTTTCAAATTACCCCCAGATATGAGCCCGGTCCGGGTATTTAAAATGTAAATGTGATGAACAAAATGACTTGCACATAATCTATGATTGTGATCTAAGTTTCAGTGCATGGCCGTGCGCGCGGTCATCGACGCATGCGCGCCCGCTGCTTACGCACTACGCCCGCTCGCCGAAATATAGCCACTCTAATTATTATTGTCGTGCATTTTATTAGTAATTTTATTTATGTGGAGGCTTGCTCGAACGTACATTTTCGTCGGTTTAGTAAAGGTTCGCTTGTGGTGTGATTTCTTGAGGACGTGGCAATTTATGGATGGTCAGTTATGCTACTTGACCTACTCTATTGTTTTCTATGGGTGTCGATTAAGTCGAATACAGGTTTTTTCCGAAAATCTTCCTACAGTAATTCGATTCCGAGATAATTAACGAGCAATATAAATCTAACGGTCGGTGATATTTGGAAAGTAAGTAAGAGTAGTTCTACGCAGAAAAGTCACCGGTACTACGACCGCTAATCGGCCTACTCAACGTGGTTATAAAGGCACACCCTTTTAATAGGACGTACGTCAGAGTGGCGACCCTCTGAAGCAATCTGCATTAGTGCCGTAAACTATCAATAATCATGATGAAGATTAAAAGTAGGTAACGGATATGGGTAACAAAAATCACGTAGGTGTTAGAATTTCAATAAAATTATGTATAGAATATTTCACAAAATACATTGTCAATGCAAAATTTTCAAGGGTAATATGTTAATATGATTTGCAATTTTATTTAAAATAAAAAAGGCACTCACTGTGCAATTAAAGTCAAAATATATATTTTTAAGTGATTGAAATGGAAAACGTTGCAACATACCTACAATATATTTTGCATAAAATCAAATTTTAAAAAGTCAATATGTTTAAGTTGCAGTTTAAGTATATTTTTTGTCTAATAACTGTCTTGTCATGTCTTGAAACACACAAAGCGGTGAACGTCACTACTCCTGATTTGGCAATCAAAATAATTTTTAATTGCGTTTAATGCCACAACTATTATGCTCCTGCATAATATTCCAAAGTTCTGAAATCAAAACTCTGACGTAGACATCAGCTGAAATTTGCCAAGTGGCAGCCTGCGCCAAAGAGGGCGGGTGCAAATTCGTGCTCAACAGATGTCGCAACCTGACGTACGGTCCGCATTCCAATATTGATCCTATATTAACGCAAACCTCAAAAATTGTCTCCATGGCCATCTAGAATGTATATAGTACATGCGCTGTAAATACTAATGACATTGTATAATACCTAGTTTTTCGAGGACAACTGAATCTCCATGTTCAGATCTTAAGGTTTTGTTTTATTGCGCAATCTTTATCTTTTGCTAATTGCAAAATGTATATATACTAAACGTCGCGTGTTCCAAAAACTAGCATTGAGTTGTACGTCACAGTCCGAAAGAGCTGAAAAAAAAAATTGAATAAGGCTGTTCATAACTCCAAACTTACATCACATATCTACAAATTTAACAAAGTATTTCGTTAATATTAAAAAACAGGATCAGATGTCGTATATGCGACAGGCCGCCCCGCCCCTCGCGCCGCCCAAACAAGGCAGAGCCACACGCGCCTCGTATTTCGCATTTCAAACAGATCCGAAGCATCCGAAGTCAGCCGCATTTTTGTCAGTTTTCATTTTTTCCTACCACACTCGTTCGCCGCCGCGCCGCGTGCGCGGACCGACCGACTACATCGTGTCGATCCTTCTAACATTGTATTTATCATACATAGTCATAAATATAAGAAGAACTCTGAATAAGTGGGAAAAGAGGGCGCTAGTCGGTGGACTTTAATTTTATTACGGTCGCCTGGTGCGGTATGCAGTTGACGTTTGTCATGCATTTTGTCGACGAGCGCCGAAACCTTCATACGTGGATTTGATAAAAAACTCATCGATATGTGAAATAAATCTAACCAATTCGCGATCCTGACATAGTATTAACAACATATCGGGTTAATTTGCTCCGGTTACGCGTCGCGCATTATATTGGCGATTACTGTAAGACTGAATCAACTAAGAAATTCGACACAAACCGAAAAGTGGGATTAATTGAAAAATATTAAAACTTATAAGTTCGTTTCTCCAGGAAGGAGCAAATCAAATTCAACGAGCAGTCACGCCGACCAGACCAGCGAACAGCTTCCGGAAGGCGAACGGAACAGAGTGGAGCTCCGGCCGCGGCATCGACCGCAAAAGTTCTGCGTCCAAGAATTGAAATATCTTCGTGGCTATGGTCAACGACGAATCATTTGAATGTGAAACGAATACAAACCACGAAATGGTTTTATTACGTATCGCTCATCTTAAGAAAAAAAGAAGTCTTTACTATTCAAGATAAGATTTTTTCCCGCTCTCGAGTCAAAATCGAGAAAATATATTTATCACCGTTTCAGAAACACAACAAGGAAAGACGTGACGCCTTCAAGCTTATTTTTTTGCTCAAATATTACAATGATATGTTTTTTTTTTGTATTTACACTGTGGCAGTATCAATATAGAGAAAACATTAACATCTTTACCTACATGCACAATATTTTCGTAAAAAACGTGACAATGGCCAAGCTCACCACCTCCCATGGCCCCTCCGAAAAAATACAGTCTTCCTTAAAGTTGGCTCTTGGAGATTTTTACTTATTATGAGCTCGAACCGCTCACCTGTATGTGCCACAGCGCCCGCCAACCGTCTCGACATATACCCTATAGGGATGTCTTAATCCTTCAAATCTGGCGCTCCACAACTAAATACTATAATCGGGTCTGCGCGCGCGCGGGCCACGTAATTTTCCGTCGTTAGCGAATATCCCGTCGCCGGCGTTCCGTTAATAATGATGATCGAAAAATAACGCACGTAACACCTTTCGCGGTAATTACGCGCCGATGCCGTTTTCCGGTGAAATACCGCCCCGGGGCGTTATTGGGCCGTAGTTTTGCGCCGGTGGATACGGTTCGGAAATAATTACGTGGGAATATTTATTATTTCTACATGTTAACTCGTACGAGTCGCACGAGTTGTATTTTTAGTAAAATACAACTAATTCTATGTCAGTTGTTCAGTCATTTTTTTTTGTGTGAGCCATTATCATAGCGTCGGGGTGGGTAATAAGAGTCTTTTAGTCTAAACATGCCAAAAGAAAAAGATGATATACACTATGAAAAGGTGATATTGAAAATGCAAGAGGAAAGCTCTCGATCAGCAATCCTTCTTATGAACAGATATGTAAAACAATTGGTATATATGACTGTTTGCCGGACGAGCACACACGCCTGTATTGCTAAGTTCTAGAAGAACTCTGACAGAGATAAAGAAAATTACAGATTGGTTTATTGTTTTTACTATTGTCGTTGTGCTTGTCATTATTTCCATTGCACTACACGGTGTCTGTTCATCATTTGGATTATAAATACGGCAGGTTTAATATCTCCTACTGTTTTTTACTTTTTTTTTAAATCTCTACACGTGATCTACGAATGAAAATGAAAAAGAATTTCGACGAGGGATCGTCTGCAGATTGTTTTAGATCATATGTGGGCAACCACCGGCCCGCTTTAAGATTTAAGACGGCCCGCGAGATCTTTTGCAAAATTTCATATCTGATATCTATCGCTAAAAATTATAAACACTAGGTTCAAAACACTAATTTAAAATGCACTACTTTTTTAACGCGGCCCGCGAATGTATTTACATGCTAAAGCTAGGCCCACAACATGTCAAAGGTACTTCATATTTTTCTTATTTATTTATATTCATAACTCATAACGCTCGGCGGAGACCTTAGATGACCATTACTAAATACATACATATAACTTAACATCAGTGTTCATATACAACAACAAACGCCTGTCCGGTCACCACGATAGAACGTAGTCGCGACTCCCAAGCGCTGACGTATCAAACGGACGGCCGTCCTCCGGGCGAGAGGCCCTCGCGGGAGGTCCGCGGCGTGGTGTTCGATCGCTGAAACAATCCCAGGCATTTGGCGGTGTGACCGGGGCGCGGTCGTTCGACGCCCACAGTCCCCGCTCGGGGCGGGGACGCACCCTCGTGGTCGAGGTGAAAGTTTTTTGCGCGCATCCGCGACTTGTTTCGTTTTAGCGGGAATAATGGATGAGACTTTACGTTATTGTATCAGAATTAATGAAAGACTTGTTAACGGTATGTCATATGATGACTCAGCCGGCGGACGGCTTTATGTGAGAGATTTTATAAGATGTTAAAGTTGTTGGACTTTTTTATTTTGAATTACTTAACAAAATGAATAAATAGTTAAAATGAATATATTGTTGTTGTATTCGATGTTTGTCATTCTATAGATGAAGCATGCTCTTCGACACCTATTTTATTTCAAGTAAAATAAAAAAGAACATTAATTAATTAATAATTTATTCTCACTTATTTAAAAATTAATTCAAATGTCGATTAAGATATATACTATATTACACTGAATAATAATGAAACCTTTATATAGAAATGTATGAATAAGCCATTGCTTTCAATAAAAATTAAATATATATTGAGCATACAATTGAAAGAAGATATAACCACAAAATAAAAGACAATTTACGGTATTTGAGGCTTATTCAAAGATTTGAAGATTTTCAATACATATGATTTTGATGACGAAGGTATTATAAAATTCAATGGAAAAATAACCTAGACAGTTAAGTTCATAAAATATATGTAATTTGTTCGTGATTACATAAATATTACTATATTTAAACATAAATAATTCAACAACACCTCCAGTAGAACGTATCTTAATGACGATTTTCATTACAGGCATTTCCATTTGTTTCCGTTCGGCGCACAAGCGGCGCGCCGGGCGATGTGCCCGTGCGCACCCGCTGTTATTGCCCGGCTAACGCAATATGTCGATTAAAAAACCCATGCCCGGCTAATTATTTCAAAGTTACCATTTGCGATAATCGCTTCGTTACAAAGTTAATGCCACTCGAAACGTTATGAGCGTTTTCGTTTCGAGTTTTCGAGTCGAAATCAAAACTGCCAGGCCAATGTGGTCTCCGTTGCTGGCGTTAAGTAGACTGAATCAGCAACCGCGCCTGGTGTTAGCCGTCTTTGAAAAAAAAAGAAGCGTAGTAAATGACATAGCTACTTTTTTATATCGTTTTTCTAATGTATTATTATATCGGAACGACACTTAACAGTTCTTATATTTCAGAATAAGTATAAATACCAGCTACAAAAGCCATGATATCTATGTTTATCACATATAAATCTCATCATGTAAAAAGATGCGATACTGAACAAAATGGAAAAACGTTGAGTGAGCCATATGATCGCTTCGTACGAACGATCTTGCTGCTCATAAAACCCGTCTAAGCAAAGTTAGCAAATCGTTTAAGGGGCAATGCGCTTTTATAATAAGATCCCAGCTGAAATTGAAAATTTGCTTTTTTATGAATTTAAATGTTTCGCTAAAAGAAATATATATGGCTAGGGCTATTATATCGTATCTGAATATCTAAATGAAAAGAGCCCATGGAATTGAACTGCTTGGCTATCAAGCTACTTCATATTCTTTCTAAACGTCGACTAAATTATTAATTACTCAATACTTTGTATTAATGAATAAATAAAGATCAACCCTTGATTTTCTTGCCCATTCTTCTCAAGGTAAATCAGCATTTGGAATGGGTAATAATGTCGAAAAATTTATTAATGATGTATTCAAAGTGTAATTTCATTACCTACGAAATAAGGATATTTTTGATTTGATATACATATACGCTTTTAAAATGCAATGGCAATTCCTTATTATCTGATATATTGCTCAGATTAGCGAAAATTTAATATCCAAAAGTTTGTCGTTTTAAAATACAATACTTTCGTTTGCAATACACATTGTTGATTAAAACAAAATTATCACGTCACAATAAATTATTAGTTAAGACGCTGATTAAAGTCTCGAGGAAAAATTAAAACATATCGTTTACGACATTTTATATATTTTTCATGTGGAAAAATAAATACTACAATTAATTAGCTGTTATATTGTAACGGCTAATTAAAAATATTTGTAATTTAATATGACATTGTACAAGTTGCGTCTATCGTTTTATAAATTAACTATACCAAGATGCTGTTTAGAAAACTAATGTGCCTGTATAGACTATTCACGGCACAGTCTAATAATGAAATACATGGATTATGAAATAAATTTTATGAACGAAGCTATATAATTGGGTATATTGTCCAAAATAAAAATTTAATCTTTAACATGCGTAAGCCATATCTAAATGTGTAATTTAATTTAAACGATTTGTATAATTGGCTTGTATTTGAACAAAATAAGTTATTTAAATATAACACAAATAAATATAAAATATACATATTACATACAATTTTGTATTTAATTGTTAAGTGACAAAAGAAAAAAATGAATTCTTTATTGGCGGTTAAATTTTATATAGAAATTTATAAAAAACTCTAAATCGCAAGCCTGTTCATTTTATTTGTTCAAAAACATATATAACATACCACAAATCAAGGCAGCAATTTATTTGAGTTTCATGACAGGGTGCATGGCTACACTTCGGAAAATAATCAATTAAAGGAACTAATAAATAAATTAAAATTTCTACTTAAAAATTAATGACATGCATGATTGTCATAATTCAAATTATTTTAGTAGCGTCCCTGTGTACTCTCGCTTTTCTATAGAGTAATTATTATTTTAATTACATTCGTTATTTATTATATTATTCTTTAACTGTCTATGTCTTTTTTCTCAAATTAAAATCACATCAAAGTCCAATTGTCATTGGATTTGAAAAATGTTTTAACGAGACCTCTCTGAACATTTTATCGGTTTTGCATAACTTTTTTTCTTTATCTGTACAATAAATACATCTGTCTAACCAAATTCAAGGACAAAATTATACATATTCGTCGCTTTGTGCATTCTAAGAGCACAGGTTATCATATAAATGTGGGTAATTGTTGTCTTATAAGATATTTGATCCGTCTTACCTAGGTATGTTGTATACCTAGGTAAATATCTAGGTATACAACAACGTAACAGCACCAGCGGGTATATTTAACTGTCCCTATTTACCTCGCAGGTGAGCTCACAGAAATCGCCTATGCCGTTCTAAACAGATTAAAGTAGATTACTTAAACGATAGTAGGCGGCAATAAATCGCAAGGAGCGATGCGAGCGCCGATTGCGGCTAAAGGACGCTTTGATTGAACGGACTGGACACGGGGCTGATAGCGGCGCAGGCTTAGCATTAATACCGATCGGATGGGACACGGTATTCCCGCTGATGTCCACGCTCATACCAGAATCTTAATAATAATATCTGGATGAAGTGACCTACATCCATACACACACACTTATACCGCTCCGATGAGACTTATGACGTCCAGATTTGATAGACCAAATTTAATTCTCCACTGGCGTATTTATATTTGAATGTTGTAGCCTGCGATCGAATTCCAGATTCCTCGATGGAAGGCGACAGTTTCGTGTTTAGCCTAAACTGAGTAGCACTTTGAACTCAAATTCGATTTCCATGTGGTTCTCAATATGATCGGGGCTAACCTCATTTCTTCTCGTGGTAACAGAAAACCAAGAGATTACTAGACAATGTTTTGACACCTAACGATAGTAATGTACCGCCGCAACTACAATAACAACCCAGACTGTGAATACTTTGACCGATGAAGCGATAACCGTTTGTGTCATGAGATTATTACGAAACTGCTCTTCTTATAACATTAAAAATCCATTAGCAGAATAAGAATATATTTGTTCTTTGTAGTTTGCGTTATATTGTATGTATTTATAAGTTATTTTCCACTTGTTATGTTGAACGAGCTGTGGTCGAGTGCTTATTGATCTAAAATCTAGTTGATCTATAAAATTTGGCAGGATTTCAATAATTTGCTTTACATCTATTGATGATTATTTCGTATCTGTTGAGCAAGTCAATTACTCGTCGACAAGGATAATAGACTTGGAAATTAATTTTGTTTTTATATCTTGAATATAAATTTTATTAAATAAAATAAGATGTTTTAAGATATAAGTATTGATATTACACAATTTTCCTACAGATTTTTTATATATGAGCTTTGAAAAAGTTAATTTAGTATATTAAAAAAAAACAATTTTACTAATACAATGTCAATGTTTGATTTACAAATCATGGCCAAAATTTCATGTTCTAAGGATTGAAATAATACATTCTGGAATAAGTATAATTTACCTTTTATTGAAGAAATATATAAAATAAAATTGTTATATAGCCACTTTTAATTTTTTTGCTGAATCATTCGACGTCCACTAATACATAATTCATATACTTAGAAACTTATAATTTACAACTAATACACAATAACTTAAACTTCAAATGCAAACAAGAAGTAAACAAGGATTTAAATCTTATGTCATGATGGTACGCGGATTATTTTCGCCAATCATGCTAAGCCTGTCGTAGAGTATGCAACGTCGCGCCTTCCTCTACAGTATTTGCATATTAAATTAATTAACCGCTCTTACACGCGAGGTATTTTACTTAATAAGATAGCAATATATACTAACATATAACTATATTATAAAAGACGCCAACACGACGTGCCTGTTTGTCATTTACAGGCTTCTATGGGATTAGAAAAGTTCTCTATATCCTAAGTTGTAACCGGTGACACTGCTAGTGCCGCTCGAATGGCTACTGCGTCTACTCGCTTCGGTGGTTCAACGAGGCGGTTCCTGCACGGACTCGCAAGTTTATGGCAATCCGTAAATTTTGAATAGTACTTTTTAAATGGATTTATTTTGGAAACGAACTGACAAGATTCGTTAAATATACGATTTCTTCTTATATTGCATATAATTAAAAATGAAATAATTATTTATTTCCTAGTGCTCGGTACAGACACTATTAAGACCCTTCATAACCAAACTTGTGTTTTACTTGCCGCCTTTCGGTAACATAGTCTGCTTATTTGTATTGTCCGTTATAAGCATAATATAAGGTTATGAGGTCACTTTTGCAATAGACGAACTGGTTTTCGAGGTGAAGTTAACTGATCATAAAATGAAAATGAATGAAATTCATATCGATATGCAATCTCTATGTTCTTTACAATAATTACCTGTTAATGTTTTTATAACACATAGAATTAAAAAGCTTTTTATATACATCTCAAAATCGTACCGAAAAATGAATATATTCATATTTGGCTAAATCTAATCAAATGTAGTTTATCACTATTTCACAATATTGAAATACGTATTGAACTTATTACGTTTTCCGAAATAAAATATTCTACTCAAGAATTATTGCTATTTACTCATATTTACTTGGCGTGACTATTTAGTCCGATTCGAGTTCGATTATAGATATTATGTTTCCAAAATTATGGGCAAAAATATAATCAGAAATATGTTTGAATATAATTTCTTTAAATGTATCAAATGCACAATTAATGGTGAGCAAAAGTTTACAATAACTTATTTTTTAATAGGGCTTAGACGTAATAAACGAAACTATATAAATAATAATGGCCACGAAAACAAAAATATTTCTCTATAAATATGAATAGTTTAATTAAATTGGCTATGTGCTAATTTATCCGAAAATAATGGGACTCGTCAAAAAACGTGAAACTTCCTTCTCTTTTATCACCTTTTGGTGTTTATCAAAAATGAATCTGTTGGCCATTGTAGTAATTATTTTTTATGAAATTCCCAATAGCTCCTCTAGCATTCACCACAACTAAATAGATACAATCATATGAATGATTTGATGTAGTCGCTAGTGAGTGCAGTTTTGTAATGTTGTAATCACTAGCTAGTGCAGTTTTAAGGCTATAGTGAATAACAAGTGGAATGTCGTAATGCTATATCGACTAGCAACTGTAGTTTTATAACATTGCAGTAATTAGAGATTGCAGCTTTGTAATGTAAGCACAAGGGAGCGGAATTTTTTAGACCTATAGTGAATGACGAGTGGAATGTTGTAATGCTATATCGACTAGCGACTGCAGTTTTATAACATTGCAGTAATTAGAGATTGCAGCTTTGTAATGTAAGCACAAGGGAGCGGAATTTTTAGACCTATAGTAAATGACGAGTGGAATGTTGTAATGCTATATCGACTAGCGACTGCAGTTTTATAACATTGCAGTAATTAGAGATTACAGCTTTGTAATGTAAAGCACAAGGGAGCGGAATTTTTAGACCTATAGTGAATGACGAGTGGAATGTTGTAATGCTATATCGACTAGCGACTGCAGTTTTATAACATTGCAGTAATTAGAGATTGCAGCTTTGTAATGTAAGCACAAGGGCAGAATTTTTAGACCTATAGTGAATGACAGGTGGAATGTTGTAATGCTATATCGACTAGCGACTGCAGTTTTATAACATTGCAGTAATTAGAGATTGCAGCTTTGTAATGTAAGCACAAGGGAGCGGAATTTTTAGACCTATAGTGAATGACGAGTGGAATGTTGTAATGCTATATCGACTAGCGACTGCAGTTTTATAACATTGCAGTAATTAGAGATTGCAGCTTTGTAATGTAAGCACAAGGGAGCGGAATTTTTAGACCTATAGTGAATGACAGGTGGAATGTTGTAATGCTATATCGACTAGCGACTGCAGTTTTATAACATTGCAGTAATTAGAGATTGCAGCTTTGTAATGTAAGCACAAGGGAGCGGAATTTTTTAGACCTATAGTGAATGACGAGTGGAATGTTGTAATGCTATATCGACTAGCGACTGCAGTTTTATAACATTGCAGTAATTAGAGATTGCAGCTTTGTAATGTAAGCACAAGGGAGCGGAATTTTTTAGACCTATAGTGAATGACGAGTGGAATGTTGTAATGCTATATCGACTAGCGACTGCAGTTTTATAACATTGCAGTAATTAGAGATTGCAGCTTTGTAATGTAAGCACAAGGGCGGAATTTTTAGACCTATAGTGAATGACGAGTGGAATGTTGTAATGCTATATCGACTAGCGACTGCAGTTTTATAACATTGCAGTAATTAGAATTGCAGCTTTGTAATGTAAGCACAAGGGAGCGGAATTTTTAGACCTATAGTGAATGACGAGTGGAATGTTGTAATGCTATATCGACTAGCGACTGCAGTTTTATAACATTGCAGTAATTAGAGATTGCAGCTTTGTAATGTAAGCACAAGGGAGCGGAATTTTTTAGACCTATAGTGAATGACGAGTGGAATGTTGTAATGCTATATCGACTAGCGACTGCAGTTTTATAACATTGCAGTAATTAGAGATTGCAGCTTTGTAATGTAAGCACAAGGGAGCGGAATTTTTTAGACCTATAGTGAATGACGAGTGGAATGTTGTAATGCTATATCGACTAGCGACTGTAGTTTTATAACATTGCAGTAATTAGAGATTGCAGCTTTGTAATGTAAGCACAAGGGAGCGGAATTTTTTAGACCTATAGTGAATGACGAGTG
This sequence comes from Eumeta japonica, assembly GCA_005406025.1. Taxonomy (NCBI): domain Eukaryota; kingdom Metazoa; phylum Arthropoda; class Insecta; order Lepidoptera; family Psychidae; genus Eumeta; species Eumeta japonica. Next base: position 100,906 of record BGZK01001366.1, read on the forward strand.
GAATGTTGTAATGCTATATCGACTAGCGACTGCAGTTTTATAACATTGCAGTAATTAGAGATTGCAGCTTTGTAATGTAAGCACAAGGGAGCGGAATTTTTTAGACCTATAGTGAATGACGAGTGGAATGTTGTAATGCTATATCGACTAGCGACTGCAGTTTTATAACATTGCAGTAATTAGAGATTGCAGCTTTTAAAGTTGTAGTGGCTAGCGAGTGCAGTTTTAAAATGCTTCAATAATTAGCAAGTACAGCTTTGGATTGTTATAGTCACTAGTCAGTGCAGTTTTATATTGATATTATTCACTAACAAGTGATTTTTTTGTAATGTCACGTCTGATTCAATTGACACATTTTCCATGATTACTATAAAACACACTAAAAAAAATTGTTCACTCAAAAAATTAAACGAAGTGAACACATAAATCCAGGCACATAACAGTCGTGCTCCCAAAAAGAATCTTAATTGCAAACAGTGTGAATTTATAAAAACCATTGAGTGGGCACAATAATTAAATCGTAAAGTGAGCAGAAGACGGCGCGGGCGCAGGCGGGCGGCGGGGCGCGGGCGCGATAATTAAAAGCCATCTCGGTGTGTCGCCGCAAAAACCCTGCTCGTTCATATATCGGCCTGTCGGTCTGTCGCTGCGACTCGCCGGTTACGTTTTAATCAACCGCATGACTGAGTTTGATTAGAAATTTCACTATACGAGTTTTCATATTTAATATTCATAATAAATTAACACATTCCTGTGATGTCATATACATCGTATGTTTACTGCATAAATACGCGAAAGAAGAGGCAGGCGGAACATTAATAGATCTACTGACTAGCAAACATATATAGTATGTATTCCTTAATCATAACATATCTATATTTATTTTTTCACATTTCATTTACACAATCAAAGTAAAACAATCTGGTTTGTAATATGTATCGAAGAACTCGATCGATAGTCTAGTTTCTAGTTAGAAAAATGACTTTTTTTGGTCACATTGAAAGCATATCGCAGATAATAATAAAACAAAATAATGTCTCTAAAATACGTTAAAAATAAAACCACGCATAGATTTCAACCTCTAACAGATCGTTTTGAATATTTGCTATTCTAAATTTTTAATAGCAATTAAAATAGGTGCTTGTAAGAAGTGAAATAAAAAATGTGTCAGTCTATTTCTGACAATAGTCTGAATTAGGACATACAGGCAAAAGAGTAATTTACGATGAAAGCGAACGCAGAAAATAGTGTTTGTATTGATTTCTATAATAAAACGGATTTGCAAAAAAAGCCAATTTGTAAAGTGTGAACTAAAATTGTCAATTGGCGATTGACAAAACTTAATTTAAAAGAAAAAGGATTTTAAAACAAACGCATACATATAGACTCGGAGCAAATTGTTTGTATTTCACATAATGAAAGACAACGAGCTCATTTTCTCTGACTCTGACCTAATGAACAGCCGAGATTCAATTAAAGCTATTTTAAAAGAATCAATAACAGTTGCCCACAAAAAATAAGACAATGCGTGAAAGCTTTTAAGCGTACGTCGTAAATACTAGGAAAAATAAAAGCATCAATGTCCACACTTTAAAATCACTTCATGGCCGCTTATAGATTGCCGTGTAAAGGACACCTGCGTATGCGCACGTTGTTTTCTCTCATTTTCTTGGGTAGATAAATTGCGTATATAAGTTTAATTAACAGCCTTGCGATGGAGCGATTACGTAAGACAAATGTGATAGCTGGATTTTCTGTGCTTACCGACAAATTGTTGTAATGTAATATTATGTAAAATTACCGAAAACAATTACTACGTATACAAAATGATATTATAGCCCTACATAAAATAAGACTACGAAATGGAGTGTGTAAAATAAAATTACATTTTCTTTTCACATTTTCTCATTGGTCACTATCGCACCTTTTTTTATTACGAACAACCATCAGCTAGCTCTGGTTGTGCTATTTCTTTAACAATACTTATCTACATAAAAAATACGCGCATGGGACAACGTTTAAGAAAAATGCATCCACATTTCATCCAATAAGGAGCCTTTGAATGAAACATGAGCGACAGGTGAAAAACTTATGAGATATTGATGATTCCATCAGAAGAGAAAAAAAAGTAGTAGTTTGCGCGCGCAACCCGAGGAGTGGCGTATAATTGTGAATTCGGATTTCTTAACTATATATATATATATATATATATATATATATATATATATATATATATATATATATATATATGTATTTATTTAACTCTACCTACAAAATTTTCTCGACAATATCGTTCAATAACTTTTTTTATAGCATTTTAGATGGCTAATCGAGCTTGCGAGCCACCATAACGGTGGTAATTGAAACCCGTGGACAATCGCAACCCCAGAGGAAGTTACCAGTGCGATGTTGGTCTTTTAGGGAATTGATGGGGGGAGTGAAGTGAATGAGAGGGGAGTAGTCCACCGGAACTCTCACTCAATGAACGAAAGAAAATATTGGAAGCTGTTACTTTACGTTCGTATTCTGTGAGAGTTTGTTATCTCACTAGTCGAGCTGGCCTACTTTTATGCTGCAGCCATTGACCACAATATGGCTTTACCACTCTGAAACTTTTGAACGTATTATATGTATGGGGATTTTAATGCAAATACCATTTATTAAATTATTTAAAATAGAATATTATGTTAAAATTTTATTTATTAATAAAGCAATTTATATAAACATTTTACAATAATAAAACCAATTTAAATGGGTCATTATTTACTACCTGTTCGGTTACTTCATAGAAAATTAAAAAAAAAGGAGAACATACTGTATCTCGAATACGTTTAGTCATTTCAACAACATAACTTGGTTGCACTTAAAATATTTAAATAAAGGCATTTCAAAAGCGGGTAAATATTTCACCGGTTGCCATCTTTCCACCTGGCCTATTGATATCCGACCCCGCGCACGCGCTGCTGTTCGATATTTAAAACAAAGGCAAATTGAAATTCGAAATAATTCAAAGGGAAGCTGTTCGAAATTCAAAATAATTCAAAGCAGGAACAGTCCATACGAAATGAAAGAGAGAACAAATGAGTCAACCCCTGGCATTGTTCTTTTCGTGAATGATTCGAGACTGATTGCGGTCGCGTGCGCAACCACTAACTTTTCGATCTGAACAGATGTTGTTTTGATTTTATTATTCATTATATATAATTAGATTATTTTTTTTTCAATTTTAAATTTATTCAACGATTAATTACTTATTACCTAAGAAGTTCAAAGAAAGTGAAGAAATTGACCAAAATCTGAATCGACCGATGAAATTATATTTCAAAAAAATATGATACTCTTTAAAACGGGTTCAGCCCGTGAGTTCTCGATTTTTCATGAAAAACATTCGAGCATCTATAAATGTAAGTGAAGCATCAGACCTCCGTTAACTACGTCATTAATCCGCGATAACAATAAATTTAGGCCAGCTCAGCGAGATGGCGTCTTTGACAAAACTATAGGTACAACTCTGAACAAAAGCGCAACTGAGTCGCCGATATTAAGACATATAGCCGGTTCTTTTCCCGGCAAGATGACACCGTACTAAACTCTCATTCGACGAAATTAATGGTAATGGAAAAGTCGGGTTGTCCTTCCCTCCCTACACCCCTCCCGCCCACTCCGACCCCGCCCCGGCGCGGAGAGAGGTCCGAGGAAATAAAGGGGCAAATAAGATGTGCCACAGAAGTCGGTGTGTTTTCGCCGAGTTCGGGCGGCAGTCAAAAGTTTGACCTGAAAGGGTGATATTGTATCGAGTGTTCTCCTCCCTTGTTATTTCTATTGGGTTAAGTTTTCGCGGTCCACTGGCTGTGAAATCTAAGAGCCGATTGTCGCGCTCCCCGCGCCTTTAATGCGCTGGATTACGTTTTCTTCGCTGTTTTTATTTTGTGCCGCATTTAAAACTTTGCGAAATTATCTGGATTTCTTTGCTTTAATGCCAGTGATTTTTAACTTTTCTTTATTATATCTAACAATTAATATCTCTTAACAAATATACACCCCAGATGTCTGAAGCTAATTGAGTCTTGTGGGAATCCTTGAGACTCATTAAATCTTACATTGGAGAAAGCCTGTTTTGGGATTTTCTTCGTAAACATGTTTCTCTTATGAGAAACCGAAATCAGTACTTTCAAACGGCAAACATCTTTTACCATTTGGAAATGTGGAAGTCTTTCTTGAAAAGTGATAAAAAAAAGATTTGAACACTGATTATTCCTTAATTAGACGTCAACGTAAATACAATTTCGTTTCAAAATGTGCTTGGTATCGTTAATATATGTTACAGTAGGTTCACAAAGAAAAATTTCATATTCCGGGTTACAATATAAAATTGCATAAACAAAATTCTGTATTGATTACCCTCATAAAGAAATGTGTACTATTAAATTGTAATAAGTATCATCAAGCGAATTTGTGTGCCACTATTCATAAATTGCTTTTCTAAAATTTACAATGTAATATTTTGAAAGTAGAGAAACAAATATACCAATAGCGAATATAATCTTTCATTGTAACCGGTTAAATGACGTGGTCACAGACAAAATCATATTGACGTTATTGCAATCTAAAATACCATACAGCAGTCTACCACGATTGCATGAGACATTATTAAAACTTTATTGAGGTTTCGTACTCACTCCGTGACAGACGTTTCCAGTGACACTTATTTCCTGATATATAATAGGATATATAAAAAGGTGTGCATCCAGGGGAGTCATGGGCGTCATAAGTCCGGCTGCGGCCTGGGTCTTTGTGTTGCTATTGTAATCGAATTTTCGAGAGACAAACATGTTTGCGAGCCATCAGAGTGTAGATAGTCATCGCCACCCATGGACATTTGCAACCCCAAAGAAGTCAATCAGTGCGTTGTAATATAATAAGCAACTAGGATATAGTGAGACATATTTAATAGTGATACGTACCGCTATAATGAATATCTGATTTTACAATCTAACTAGTAACAATTTCATGCCAATAGATAAGTCGATAGTAGTAAGTAACAATTTTCCGCATTACAAACTGTTCATTGTAGTGTCTTCAATCCAGAGGGTCAGCCCTTGCTATAAAACGTATATTGTCGTGATATTATAAAAGTTTAAAGTTAGCATACATTTTTTACATATTTGTAAGTGTTGTACTATTGATCTGCTTTTGTTTTCAGATATTTAACATATCGCCAAACCTGTCTTTGCCCAATGCCATCGCCTCCAGTGGGAATTTAAAGAATGGCATCTTTTATCGAATCAAGCCGATGCATCGGCCTAATCCCAAGCCAAACACCACAATTTCGGCGTTGATAGCGGTTATCGCGCGTTCCCACGAGCGAGAAGGCGCGGGCGCCATTGTAAATTACTGTCACGCCGTCATACTCCAAGTTTACGATCTATTTTTTAAGCACCTCGGTTTATGCACCTCGCGCATGCGTCCAACTGGCGCCTCGCCATAATAAACACGATACCATTGTGATACGGTGTAATTTTATGCTAAATCATTTCCATGAGACGTGGACGTTGAAACGGCCGTTTTAAAAACATAAATTATCATCAATTATTTCAAGCGGATTTGGCTCGCTTTGAGTGTATTAGCAATGCTTAATTAATAATCATCATGAACTGAGCATTGTTATTGACGTTTTAAGTATTAAGGCTCTTGTCACTAACATAAATGAAATTTCATTATAATATCGTCAATTAGATGGAAAATTACAAGCGATTGCATTAGTTTTCTTATTTCTTATCTGATTAACCCTTACAGATTATGCCTTTTTAGATACATATTATCGATGTTTTTGAAATTTTGACGCGATACCATTAAAATTAACATTAATTAAAATTAACAGTTCCAATTCTGATATCACTAGAATTGGAACTGATCGTAGTGCCCTTAGAATTGGAAATGCTCACGACACGTTTAGAATTGAAATTGAAATAATAATCGATTGCGACCACACGACATTTGGAATTGAACGTGACGCCTCTAGAATTGGAAATGATAGCGACATCGCTAGCATTGGAACTGATCAGGACACCGCCAGAATTCGACCTAACCGTAAAGCTGTCAGAGTTAGAACTGATAGTGATATGACCAAAATGAAGACTGATCAAGACAGGAATATTAATCTACATTTATTTTATATTAGAATTAGGAGCACTAAAGAATAAGGATGAATAATATAAAAAAAAAAACTACAAAACGTTCTATAATAATGAAGGAATAGTATATAGGTTAAGATTTTTTATTTAAGACTTTAGAGATTCAATAATAAAGTATTTTAAATTTGCCAAGTTTGATCTACTAGTGTGTACCAAACAAACACCGAAAACAGATTTAATAACAATATCGGTTGTGTCGGTTCTTGTAGCCGACGACGGAGTAAGAATAAAATACCTATGTATGTCTCTCAATCAAACTTGTCGGCAGTGGATGTTTGTTCGTGTGTGATAATCAAATTTCTCAACTGACTAAATTAAATTTAATTCGCACATCTAATGCGCTGCTTTCTATTTATATTAGAATTCGATTTAACTGCGCTGTTATGCCTTTCCCATGATTTATTATGTCATTAGTAGTGTCAAACTGGTGTGCACCTCCCGTACGGACGGCATTCGCAATACCGCTAATAACAGTTTCCCACGGCCACCGGAGTCGCCACGCGCCGGCCGCGCCCGCGCAGTGTCGCGCGCCCCATCACGACGCCTGCGAATATTGCCACTACCCTGCGATGTCGACGACCATATCTGCCCGGAGTATGCGGCGAATTAAAATTATGTGAATTATGTCTGTAGATAAGTGCGTCCAAGAACTACTAGCCCGTTTAAGTGAATGGAAGAAATAATAAATACAACCATAAACATTATTACCTATATTTCATTTCCAATTTAAGTCGATCGTCACAAATTAACAGCGACTAATTTGTTTACCGTGTTTTTATTTCTAGGCCAATACACGCCTCATGTGAAATAGTTTACATTTAAAAATCAACGATAACAATACTGTGTCTGGTTCAAATATAACAACCTAACAAAAACAATTCAAACTATATTATTCCCAATAAAAATATCAATGATTTGCGATCCTCGCTGTATTAAGAATATAATGCCACCAGCTTAATACTTCTGCATGGGGGAAAAGTGTTCCCTCTGAGCCGCCCTCTGCCGGCGAGGGCTCCGCGCCGCCGGCCCGGAGCGTGTCGCGTCTCGGGTTACAGCACACAATGCCGATGCAACGGCCGTCCGCAACACGCGTGCCTTTGTACCAAACACAATTACCGCTGATTAGCGGGATCCAGGCGGCCCCGACGCTACGTGAAAGTTTACAACGGCGAAAACGTATTAAAAACAGACGGAGCGCTTCGATGAAGGCTGTTGCATATTGCGACGATGTAGTCATTGCTCGTGCTTTTCCTGCGTACGGTTAATAAGAAATTGACTGCCCCTGATATGTGACAAAGACGACGCAGGCAATACTTTTTTGTAATCTGGCTGTGAAAGAGAATACAAAACGGTGTCTGCGCTTAAAACGTGTCCTAAAGGCGGACACTTCGATGGTCATTCCTTCATCGCCGATCTGGGCCTGCGGCCGGGCGCCCGCCCGCCGCCCGCCGCCGCCCGCGGCCGCGGCTGCGCGGCGTCACAATCGCGCCGTAATGAGCGCGCGCCACTCGACTCTGTTATTCTTTGTTATCGCCCCCTCGACTCTCCCCTAATGATTTCTCCTCTTATTTGTTTTTGTGCGGTAATTGCTGTTTGGTTTCCCCGTGAATTGTTCGTGCGGGCTCACTGTAAATAACTGGAGTGACGTGTGACGTTTCTGCTTCGCCGACGCGGGCGACTCCGACGGCAAAGCAGAAATTGCAGGCTTAACAGGTTTTGCCCCTTCAATCATTCTCAACTCATAACTTCCCAGTTCCTAAAAGGGAATAAAAGAGATCACCCAATGTACTTGTTATGGGACACTCCACTCAATTTTCATAGTCTTTATTTTGACAATCATAAATCATTTGAAGAAGCTATAAAAACCTTAATAAAACTTTTTTTACTTATTATATTAATCACTACATGCATGACTATGACTTGTGCTACGATTTTTGAATTATTTTTATTTTATTCTTAAAAATATATGTAATATATTTTTTTAGTATTCTTAATATAGTTATAATTACATAATACAAATGATTTTAACGTCAAGTTAATGGAAAGTAAAAAACTAATTCATTAGATATCAAAATGTTGAATATTTTCCAAAATAATAATATTTAACCACTGACCATCACTATGGTTATAATAATAGTGGAACAATATTTATTTTTTAACTGGAAATCTAATTAAGTGTTAATATTTTAAATATCTCATAAGTTCGTAGGATAGAAACTTTGAACCTTTGTTTTCAGTTTGAAGGGCTTGGATCTTAACCGTTTCACGCTGGTCCAATATTGATTGAGTAAGGTTATATTTGGATATATTTGGCGACTTATAAATATTATAAGTCGCCAAATGTATCTTGAATGGGACGCCACGAAGTTGACACAAATCAAGTAAGGGCAGCCCGGAACTGCGGCTAGTCACCTCGTCGACTGCAGGCGTTCAATGGCGCGGAAACCGCGGAATTATAAAACCGGCGACATTTTCCCGGCGAGTTCACCCTTTGACGTGAAACAAAGCGGGACATCGACGCCTCGGAGCCGGCGATTATGACGAAATTTGAATGTGAATTCAATAAGAGCGGGGCGCGACACGTGTTCCGCGGCTTAACTCGACTTACAATTAAGCTTTAAGCCCCGGTTAATTAAACTCGGGCCGTATTGTCGCGAGAGGCAGCACGAAGCCCTTTAAGCCCGCCACAATGGTCGCTCACGTAAAAAGCCCATTGATCGCCTTCGCCCGTTCACATTTATTGACGGATGTTGGCTTTTTTTTTTTAAATATACAACCTTAGTTTTTAATAAACTCCACGCTCCATTATCGCTTAAGCCCGGATTTGTTGTTGGCTGCGGTTGACATTCTAAACAGAATTTCCATTTGGTTTGCGGCGGGTCAGTGCACTCGAAATAGTATTGTGAGATTTTCGAGAGTCACAATGGCAATCAGATTCAAATTTGAAATCTCTTATTCGGCCCTGGCCCGGGGTCAGGAGCATTTATAGACTTGTCACAGGGATAATTATTATTACGAGTTTCGTGATTCAAAGTGAAGTTCTGACTTCAGTTTTTTTCTCTTAAGATCAAGGTGTGTGCGCATAACCTGCGAATCGATACTTCACCACGACTCCTCTACATTCCGCGTGTAATATTTCATCGGACAACATCACGAGTGGATCTCGAAACGGCCGTAACAGGTAGATATCTCGGTCAGTATGATAAAATAAGGTTTCTCGATGTTTTCCCATCGATAAAATAAATACGAAATCGGTTTATCGCGACCATAAATTCGGCGAATGTGACTTCACCAAAAATCAAAACAATAAAACGAATTAGGAACGGGCCAGAGAGTCGTAACTCGATTAGTGCGGTGCTTAGCGGACAAATCCGGTCCGTAGATAAGCGGGGAACTGCCGAATTAGCAGTTTGGGTCCGGAATCGCAAAGAAATCTGCGCCTCGAGCGATCTAATTTGAATAACGCGAGGCGCGGCCGGAGACACGTCCGACCGGGGCAGTAAAATTCAAATTAAGGATCAATTAAAGGATGCGGCGGGAGCCGGCGAGGAGGCCGCTGATGGTTTATTCCTGTGTTTATGTCCTTAGGGGTTCCGCGGTCAGCGAAAGGAGAGAACTCGCCATTCTTATTACATCACAAACTACTGGTTATTGTATTGTGTTGAAGACTGAATTAGATAGATACTTATATTTAAAATATGGTAAAGCACGAGAAAAACGTACTAAAGATATCCTCGAAAAAGAACCAGCTAAACGATTTAGTTTCAGTCTCGTATAATATTATGAATACGGTAAACGGTAAATAGTTATCGACGTAAATACAAAAGATAGGACAAAGCGAGCAGGTGGGCGAGGACAATACGGAAATGATACAAAAAAAGAGGGACGATCCACTAAAAAGCTATGATACTCTTGCGACGATCGGCAAATTATCTTACATATACGTGTATGATAAAGTTGTGCCGCACCCGCAACGCAGAGATCACAGCAGACGAGCGTCTCCATCGCCGGGAGTGCGCGCGTACGGAACCCGGCGGCGCGCGCGCCGACGGCTCGCCGCGCGCTCGCTCACCTACGATCCCTGAATAATGTATGTGCGAGCGTTCCGTTACATTGAATAGCTAATGATCTGTGCGCTCCCGCTGCCCGCCTATTTGAATATTTACTTAGTTAATATTAATGCTCGCGGCGCGGGCAGACTGCGCCGCGTCCGACGCGCTATTGTTCATAAGTGCCGGCGCATCTTCACGACTCCACTCTGTGAGTGATCGGCGGCCGGCCGAGATGCCGGTTCAAAGTTCGTGAGAATAGTAATGAAGCGGGATCCCATCGGCGCGGGTCCGTTTGCTGGGAGCGAGCGGACGAGGCGCGGATTACACGTGGCCGTGCAAATATGTGCAATAACTAATCTAATATTACACGTACAATATGGACGTACAATATTAAAAGTCTAATATTTGTTCAATTTTTACATCCAAAATACCTAGCATCTGATATTGTGATAAAAAAAATATCTAAAGATTCTTGTAATGACGTAAAGAACGAGCACTGTGTCATAATGGAATATTTACACATGTACTACTCTCTGCTGCCTTTGCAGTAAATACTTCTGGGAGCTACTGCGCTCGAGCAGCGGCGTAGGTGTTTGCTCTCTACACTGCCACATTCGGCGTGCTAAACAATTAGTTACCAGCACAAGCAGCGAGAGACGAGCGGCGGGCGCGCCGCGGGGCCCCGCGCTCGGCCCGGTCTGTGATCACTACGCGTCAGACGGTGCATCATCTATCTGACGCCGGCTACTTATAGCGTTCTAATCGATTCTTTGAATCTCCATGTCGATTACACCAATAAAAAAACCTCTTGTGTTTTGATTTTCAAATGAGACAAGCCCCTTTTATACGATCCCTATATTTTTTTTATCATCACATAGGGAATACGCAACTTTTTTACTTCAGCATTTAATAGAATTATTAATTTTATTATATTACGTAATAACATATGCAATGATAACGAAGCCGTTACAAATTAAGTAGTGCAATAAAGTCCTAACTAATATTAATGTTTTTCATACACGTGTGCTCATGAAATTATCATTTTATCTTTTGTAATTTATTTAATGTCAAGAACCATCAACACAGCGCCTACGGTGAAAAAAATTTATAAACACTAAATTAATAAAAATGTGTTATTCAATGTGCAGCATACGGTAATCGTGAATATAATACCAGTCATACAAAAGCAGTTGATATAAACAACCCTAAAAGAAATTGCAGTGCGTTTGACATGTGGTGTGTTAGGGGCGCGGGTTGCGCACGCTCAGCCCCGTTGTCTCACCGAGCTACGTCAGTTCGATTTAAAAATTAGTGAGTGTTTATAAATAAACCAAGGGATTTAATAAATATATTATGTTACACGAAATCCTTTTAATTATACATTTCAATGAGGCATCAATTGTCGAATGTCATTCGAATCTATTTTTAACCGACTTCAAAATTAAAAAGGAGGAGGTTCTCAATTCGACTGTATTTTTTTATGTTTATTGCCTCAGAACTTTTGACTAGGTAAACCGATTTTGATAATTCTTTTTTATTTAAAAGCTGGTCCTTCCCGTGTGGTCTCGTTTCAATTTGGTTCAGTTCTAACAATGGCATTCATAAGAAAGTCATATAAATCTTAAATTTGCATTAAGTATGTGCGCGACAAATGGACGAATAACTCAATATCACGCCAACCGATTTCGATGATTCTTTTTTATTGCAAAGGATGTACTTCAACAGTAGTTTGATGAGAGTTTGGTTAGGCTCTGATTATGGAATCTACGACAATGTAACGGAACACTTCAATTTTTAGGAGTAAATTAACGATATTCGGCCGAATCTTCTATAGGTTATCCGTATATTTAAGTCACCTACCGTAAGGTCGTTATGGTCAATTAATTGTCGTAGTCGAATATGATGATCAATGGAACTCCTTAACGACTTACAGTAAGGGTGCGATTTATGAACAGCACGTTTAGTAAGTCCGCCCATATTCAGACAAATTAGTTGATGTACTTCATATTCACTAAAAATCAAAAAAATAAACAAAAATATGAACAAAAAAAAAACCGACTTCAAAACAAAACCTATTCCAAAACAAACTAATATGCACTAAAAAGTAAAAAAATAATTTCGTATTCTTCTACAACTTAATAATCGACTTACTTTTTCTACTCAACAATATGTAGGTACGGTATATGTGTTTACCACACAAAAAGGTGGGTAGGTACCTATCCACTTCAAATTTAACTCAACACATACCTATGAACAACAAACAATGATCAAAATATTTTTAGAGTTTTTCTAAGCAAAATGAAATGAAAAATATTAGACTACTTAAAAGTCAATCAAATTATTACGATAATATAATGTAGTTACAATTATTATTATTTTTGGAGTTAGTGTCAGTCAAGGAAACAGTACAATATACCTAGCAATAATACACTCATATTATTCTCTACTGAAACGTAATGAAACCGAACCGTTTTTTGGAAAGATTGATGTCTGGTGATGAAAAATGTATCACCTACGATAAGAATATGCGGAAAAGATGATGGTCAAAATGCAAGCAAGCTCCACAAATTATACCGCAACTGGGATTAACTCGCAATAAGTTGATGCTATGTGTACGGTGGGATTGGAAAGGCATTATTCATTATGAGCTTTTACGACTGCGCAAAATCATCAATTCGAATGTCTACTGCAAACAGCTGATGAGACTCAAGCAAGAAGTAGAAAAAAAATGATCAGAATTGATCAACAGAAAGAGTCTGGTTTTTCACCATGACAACGCCAGACCATACACATCTTTAACTACTAAACAAACACTAAGAGAGTTTAGTTGGAAAGTGTTAATGCATCATCTTGACCTTGCACACTCAAATTTTCACCTGTTTCACTCTCTTAGAATACTTTAAGTAGTGTTAGATTATCATCAAGATAACACTGTAAAAATCACTTGTCGCAGTTTTTTGATCAGAAGTCCCAAAATTTTCCACAGCAATGGGATTATGCCACTATCTGAAAAATGGTAACAAGTTATTGAACAAAATAGCATGCATATATTATTAAATGTAAATAAAATTTGATGAAAAATTTTATTGAATGTGTATACAAAACACGACAAAACTTTTTTCTTCAACCGTACGTAACATTTTGATATTTAATTTTAGTACATCCCGGTTGATGACTGTGTGTTACTTAAAGCTGAAATTTACTGAGAGAATTTTATAATTTTACTTTGTCTTGTAAAAGACGTATTTCATTTTATTTTCTGAAATTAATACTTAAATGTATCTGTCGTAACAAAATATGAGGACGCCCTAACCGACCGATTTGTCAGCTCAGTCACTAAAACTCTGTTTTGCTGCATCGCCTTTGATTCAAAAAAGATCCTATTGGCAAAAGAAAGAAATATTGCGACCGGCCTTCAACAGAAACGAATTCGCGGGTGACCAATATTCGGAACACACCGATTAAAATGAGACAACGTGATTTTGGAATTCAAGTGGCGTCGGAAGCGGGGCCCCAAATGCGTGCACGGACCGGTTAGATACAAAGTAATCGCGTTTTGCATCAGAGCTGCACGACACTGCGACGTTTGAAAACCCATCTGGGTCAATCCGCCTATTTCCTGGAACAGTTGCATTGCACCCGACATCACATTCGATTTTCTTTAAACCGACGATCGTTGGTTGTTGTTTATGATTTAGTAACCAAATATTGTATTCGTTGCACGTAATATTCCAAAAATGGTGTACAACCCTATAACCTCATATGCCTTGGCCGTTTAATTCCTAAAATATATTTAGAAAGTCTCCAGTGATTTCTTTTCTTTCAAACATAATTCTTTACAATTTTTTTCTTTCACGGTTGAAGCAAGTGACGATTAGTATTCCAATGTACGTGCAATAGAAAAAAATCGTAGTCGCGTAGGTACGCTTGTGTTCGATACAGTAGCGTGCATCCGCGTTTGCTACGTCACAGCCGGACTCATCAGTTTATAATTGCTTTAACCAGTCACAGTAGGACCGAACTCGACAAACATCTTGACCGGTGAAGATCAGCAATGTCGTAGACCACGCACTATCACGGAACACCCGTTCACACGTGCCGCCGCTGCTTAACGACGTCCAGCGGTAATCGCAGTTGGGGGCGATGACAATTTTTTTTTCTAATTTAGAAACACTACCTAGTATCCTTCTTCACTTTCACCTGCATGAAAGCATATTATTTTCCAAATCTCTTTCTCTTACACCTACCATCACGTCGACTTCCAGTTACCTGTTCGCGGGCGACAGGCGGCGCGGCGGGCGGTGATCCGGGTGCGCCTTCGTACAAAGAAATTTCGGTGCTCTGTGTAACACGAGCCCGCGATAGATTTCGCTCGTGTTTTCGTCGCCCCGGACCGCCTCTGACTGTTTTTAAACGCGGCAATTTCCTTCCCGTTTACCTCCTGCTTTATTTTATTTTCATTCGGGGCGTTTCTCTCGTCGAACGCGCGTTCCGTCGAATTCTTCAACCGAATCTGTTTTCGATGAATAAATTACGGCCCCTAGGAACCGGCGCGATCGCAGACGCGTGTACGTAAAACCGCCTAAAATAAGTCCCACCCGCGCCGACACTCCGCGCGGTATGCTAAAAGGAAAAGTATCACGAGAGGCGCGAACGGCGCCGATAAAAATGAAACTTCCGTCCGTATCTCCGGCGAAAAAAAGATGATTGAAACAAACCCTCGACAACTTTCGGGAAACACGTCCCGCCCCGTAAGTGTATTAAACGGCGGAACTTTGACAAACTGAAATAATATAAATACTTCGAATAATAAAAATCCGTGAAAAAAAAATATCCCCCGAAAGGGAAGTAATATTGAAAGGAGGAAGTTTTTAGAAGACAACAGCCAGAAAGTTTGACGGCCGGCGGGCGAGGGCGGGCGGGGGCCTCGGGGACGCCGCGAAAAGTCCGAAGGCGTCGAGGAAACCGCCCCGCGCCGCTGGACGTCGGCGGCCGCGCTCTGAGCGCGGGGCCGGGTTTGAGAGCTGGCCAGGGCGCGTAAGTTTTGTTCAGAAAACATTTATTTACAGAACAGTGTTACGTTTACAATTATAGTTGTAAATGTTATGCCAAACTCGAATAAATAGCATTATAAAAATTAAAATAAATCAGATACATAGATTCGAAATTATAAACCCGTTTTAATGTCATAGCGACGTAAATTTTAACTATTGAATGAAGTGATCGTTCGAAGAGTCTTTTAGGATCGATTAAATATAATAAGGTTTTCAACGTTTCAAAATACTTCTAAATTGACTTGTCTAAAAAATACATTTTTTTGTGTAAAAAATGTATGTGGTTATGTAGCGAAAAACAGTTAAAATACTGTTCTATATGTTTCTACATTTATAAAAATTATAGGAGGTACACCATATGCATATCCAAATCGTACTTAGCAACATTAAGATAAAATTATTTATCGTTCCTCGACATTAAAGCACGCACGTCGTTTTAATCCACGAATACTTGAACAATCACTTCTGTCTTTCCATCTATCAGCTGATCTTCTTCAAAAACATTTGAAAAAGAAATCTAAAAATTAGTAGAAATGTAAAAATTGACGGTCTGATCACAGTATTATAATTTTATGTCTAATAACATTTTTATTTTGCCTCGTTCTGAGAAGCGAAAAAAACCTTCATTTTTTTATTGTCCTGTATGCAGGTAGCACAGAATCGTGTGTTTATCAAAAACATAAAAATTTTCTTATATTAACAAAAAAATAAAATTCATTAGTTTCTTAGTCTTGCCATCACAACCTGCAGCTGCACTCAAACACAATTTTTGCTATTTTTAAATATTCTTCATTATAAGTGAATAGAAGGAGAATTAACACAAATGTTTCAGGTTTACAATATTTCTTTTTACTATAAATATAAATTGTAATATATAAACTGTAAAATATGAAAAAGTTACACCTGAAATTCATTTCGTTATAATGTGACATTGAGTTATATCTAGGAATGAGACCTGTAATAAAATTTGATTTCATATATAAATTGTCGTACAAAAGATAGCTTCAATTCGAGTTATTTCCCAATCTCATAGCTATTCATCTGATACTATCCATCTGGTCTTTGAATAGTTACACCTTCATTCCACTCACTACTTTTTCGCTATACTTCTCTAGCCGTCAACCTGTTTTAGTCTATTTCATAATTTACTCCGTATCGTTTCTCGGTACTAGTACGTCGATATTTTTTTGCTGTCTATCGTCAAGGGCCTCTAACTTTTCACGTAGGCCCTTTTTTTTTCAACGAACCGCGATTTTCGGGCACCGGTTTATCGGTCGGCCCGGGTCGTATCTCAGATTTCCCATGTTACACTTCGATAAAGAGCGTGAAGTGTGTTTGTACAGGAATTCGGTTGTGCTATTGCGACACACGCATGATTTACTGTTGGCGGCGCTCGGCTATTTATAGGTGTCGCCGGCGTAAGTCGTCACGTTCCACAGCGAATTATCTATAATAATATGTACGTTAATTTAAAACAGATGATCGCATCGAGAAATCCGTCAATCCGATGTATTTATTCGGTTCTTTGATTTATAAATAAATATGTCGATAGATCTCAATGGATCAATGTCATTCTGCTTTCAAAACAAGTTGACATTATTAAATTTCAAAACAAGTTTGTTAGTCGATTTCATCTTTTATTTCGAAATAACATAAGTTCGCGCCTATTTTTTTAAGAGTAGTGGAAGGAGGTCGTATCTTTTTTCCTTTGTACGATATTTTAGTACCTTTTTCTTCTCTGATATTCGCCAACTGCCTTACGTAATGTATCGATTTCGGAGCTTAAAATTTAGTTCTTTTTTAATACTTGTGCCACTATTGTTCTAAGACGTTCCTCGACGATCCTATCATCAATCCAGATTATGCTTTTTTCTTTGAAGCATTACGAAAATTAGCCACTACAAAATGAATTTTCTCCATGTTTCAATCTATCTTTATTTCAACAACGCAGTTTATTGCGTCAATTTTCATTAAAAGAAGCCTAATTAACCCAATTAGTTAAAGTTAGTTTAAAATACAAAAAAAAACCGTCCTCTAGGCATAATCTTTAATGTATCAGTAGATAGATGAATAAAAATCCAGGGTATGATTGTGATAGAATTACAGCTCTTACAAGCACACAAACCTCGACCGCTCGGGCGCCGAGCGAGAGCGCGAGGCTCCCTCTTAAAATCCGTTTTGATAGTTACATTTCCGATGAGCATTTGTCATTTCTCTCATGGCACCAACGTCGGAGTACAACATCCACTAATAATAGCTCCCCTAAACCCATGGATACCCTTTAAGAAATCGTCGCCGCTAATAGAATCCGGACAGACAGACAGTCGGACCATCCATCACGCTACCCCCGATGTATTATTTATGGGGCACCCGGGGAAGTATTCCGCGTAACGCGAGCCGCCGCTAATCTTTCAATATCTGCGTTCTTAGATGAAATTCTTGCTCGGCTTTCGTTGGGGGCAGTAATTGTAGGATTTGTTTACTTTGGATTAATGTACGGACGGGGCATGGGGTGGTAATGGCGCCGCGTTAAGTGCTGCGCGTCCCGGTCGGCCCCCGCAAAGGGTTGCCAGCGAAAAACTACAGAGTTCACGTGCCGAAAACACCTACATACCTATATATTATTATCTTTGGAATGCTTTGAGGTTCCACTAAGTATCGACGGTGTTTTTTTTTTATTTATTAAAGTAAATATTTTGTAGAAGGTTTACATCTGACTATTATGAACATAATAAGCTGATATTTTTAAAATTTTATAGTCATGTAGTACATTTCTAAAAGTCACGTAATGTAATAATCGGGACGTATATCGTTGAAATGTTTTTTTACTGAGATAATCTTTGCAATGTTATATAAAACCCGTTTCAATCATTTAACTATACCAAAAAAAAAATAATTTTGGAGTTACCTTTCTAGAAATTATTTTATAAATTATGCAAGAAATATGTTTTACAAAAATATAATACAGCATTCGTTTATCTAAAGCGATTCTTAGCGTCCTTTTATTTCTAGAGTGTTCCAAATACATAGATACACGCCGAATCCTAGCAGACGGCCGTAAGCCGGGGCGTTTCTATAAATACCCGTACATTACTTAGAGGCAGATGGGAAAAAATGCGACGGGCCGAGAATAGATCCCTGAGGGACCCCTTATTCCGAAACAAGAGTACGCCGTTGTCTTTGAGTGTAGGATGTGCGCACGCGTGGGCCAACTTCGTTACAAAGAATCCGTTTTATTGCGATTAATAACGTTTTTAAGTGCAACTGTAATTGTTATTCCTAGCCGATTTAAGAACAATTATAATTTATACACGAATATTACAGTGAAACCTGTTGAACTTAGCTCTTGAAATATGAGAAACCTCTATTATTGATAATTACAATGAGATTCCGACACTTTTGCATTGATATACCTCTGTCACTGGTAATATTGAGACCTTGTTAACTGAGATTAGATTTCATATGTTTTTCGATGTCTACCTCTATTATTGGGATTTCGTAGCTCAATAACTCGTATGAGACAATTCATCAGGTTTAGATAAGTTGTGACGTTTGTTTACAGTCTGATTTCTTCCAACATAAAATATGCATTTTTTTACATACGTATCTACATATATACTATTTCAACCTCTTTATATGATAAATATACATTTCGAACTTTTACAGTGGGACCCTCTCTAACTAAGACAACTGTCATGTTAACCTGCCTTTTTGGAAAACTGTGTAAATGAAAAACTTCTATAAATTATAAATAATTCTAGATTTCTTGAGATCCCAATCAAACAGGTTTCTCTGTATACTTAAAATAATATTAAGTAACCGTACAGTGATATTTTAACGATAAATGAAAACAAACTCTCTGCACGTCCGGGACGACTCGAGACCTTTGTAAAGATCCGGCGTATTGCGCCCGCTTCAAGACTAGGCTGTGACTCATTATGGCGGTGCGAGCTGTTATAAGAAATGGTTTTTTTTTATTTGGCGCATAGGCGTATGAAAAAGCACATAACATATACTCTTCAAAATGTTACAGAAGCATGAGCGACAGAAACATAAACTACGTACGGCATCTACGCAAAGATATAAACGCAAAGGTAAATATTCTGATTTAAGAAAATAAATAACAACGAATTGCCACTTATGTAAAACTAAAGACAGCAGTTAAATAGTGGGAACATATAGGTTAAGGCGCTGGTCTACTGATTATAAATAAAATGGTTGACAAGCACTACGTTAACAGATACTGTATTGAAAACACATCTTATTTGTTTTTCAATGTGTTATTACCGGGTACGACCGATACAGTGCATTTCATCTCCAGCGTGAGATACACTATTTTTAGATCGATACAAAGAAAATCGAAAAACGGCATGTACCCGATTTCATGAAAAAGGACATCCATATAAATATATGTAAATAGCATTGAAAATATAAGTAGTAACTCCATTGTCATTATTACAACCCAACAGCAAACATCACGTTACTTCAGCCGCCATACCCACCTACGTGGGGAGCTGCCGCGACGCGACGTCCACACCAATAACAAACAACCTTTTCGTTAACTTGATCACATACGTGTGCCCCGGCTGCCTATTGACAAATCGATATCCAATTGTACTTTACTATTCAAATGCTAAACAAGTATGGTTCACACAAAATTTGACCATTACGTAAATTGGGCAATGACACAAAAGCGCAACAATTAAAAAGCAACGAAATGAATATTCTATTGTGTATGGTGTTATTTCGCGCAAATTCATGTCTCAGGCGAATAGAATGAAACTTTATTTTTTTCATATTATATTTTTATTCTTCTATCCAAATCAATGGTTGAGAATTGGAAGCATCATTTTGAAATGAGAATCCGACGGTCTATATGCGATTTTCGTGTTAGTCGTCGGAGCGCGGTCGAGCATCGAATCGCCACTGGAATGGAACCAATTACCGCGCCTCCATCACCCCCATCGTGACACTTTGGGGTGACTTTTGAGCCCGCCTGACTATGACAGATCGGTTTTCAGTGAGTCGTTAACGTATGCCGAATAACCAACTACGGGCTGATAACTCGAAAGGTTTAGTACACTACAGAAATATTCACTACTTACGTCGTGTTTTTACGAAATCGAGTGCTGCAAAAAAATACTCGGTTCAGATAAGCATGCTACGGTACCACAACACTAACGTGACGTGTTGAAGTTTTCCTCGAGTGTGTAGATAACACAGAGATTACGAAAGATAATTTTTTTTTCAAGTGGCCGAGTACGAACCCTCTAAAAAAATTGCTCTGAGAATTCCGAGTAGAGACGCAGAACAAGGCGACACGCCGGCCGGCGACACGGGCGCTAATTACCATCGGCGCGGCGGCCGCTTCACGCTGGAAACTATTAGCGGTAATCGAACGCATGAATGTAAATTCGACGCATGATTTAAGCGCGCAGGTAATGGCCGGAATGGAAATGGAACCGCGCCCGACATCCAGCTCATTAGCGGGCGTCATAACGCGCGCCGTAAATCAGCGCGCCCGCCCGCCCGCCCCCGCCCGCCGATGATTGTCTTTCTTTTAATGTTGAAACCGCGTCGACGAGGCCGATGCACTCGAAAATCTCTAATAAATGTTCCTTATTATTCTCATTTTGGTGGACTTATACCACGGCCGCCGCGCGCGGGCCCGTGCAAGCGAGTAGCCGGCTCCAAATAACCGCGGTGTCTCACCGAGCTGCGCGTGCACAGTATTTTACGACAAAATATTTGTTCAACTCGAGCACGACGCGACCGAACGCTCGCCCGCTGCAATAGCCCCGCCGTTGCCGTCGCGTTAACGGCGCTAGCACGGATTCGCCCGAACAAAGAGTGTCGGTCGGGGCGCGCGCCGCGCTATCTATAGAGTCGCAGCGGCGCGCGTTCGCCTTTCCCAATTTGGCACGTATCGGCGGCGTAATAATCCCACATCGCGGAGCCGCCGCACCGCTTGTGACTCATCGTTTACTTTGTCTGCGTCTCGTCGGCGGCGACTCGTGCGCCGACGCCGGCGCGGGACCGCGGTCGAGTTCTGAATCGTCCAATCGACGGCACGCACTTATCGGCTATCGCCCGCATGCGTTCTCAGCGCAATTAACGTGTCATCCGTTCAAGAAAACAATTGACGCGATCTACGTTCGGTTCGTTCAACTCCTCGGTCGGGGGCGCTCGGGCGTCCTCGAGCGCCGTCGGTTGGCAATAGGCCTAATCGACGCGAGTACGCCGGCGCATATATCTCGACGCCGTCAACGCGGCTCGTTCTCCGGCCGGCCGAGAATGCCCGCCGAGTGACGGGGTGACCGCCGCCGCTGACGCCTGACAAATTGTCCGGGCGTCCCGCGCGGCGCTCACCTGCGGCCACTCTCTCGGATGAGCCGTGAACATCCATCGGAGCTTCGGCCGTCGTCGCCAATCAATCTTTCGATTCCTTATTCCACAAAAGTGAGCTTTTCTGACGACGGACACCTTCTCGACGGCCGGCCATCAAAATTCACTACGACATTTAAAAAGACCGGTAACGGAAGCCGATTTCGATTAAGAGCTAAGTTAATTTGTGAGCGTAGGCCGAGCGGGTGAGCGGCGCCGGACGAGCGAGGCGGCCGCTAACGAAGCGCGGTGTCGGTTTCGCGGCTCCGGTTGCTCTCGTTAGCGCCGCCGCCGCAGTTGGTGTCGCCTACTTTACATGAGCTTTATTTTTTAAGCGTAAAATAAAACTCCATGATAAAATATGTTCTGTCTGCCGAGATCTTTTGTTTATAAAATCGAAAATATACCCATTGTTTTGTGTAACTATATAAACGTACAAAAATCCATGGTAAGTCATTTGTCTAAATCATGCCGATGACGAACTTAAACACTGAGAATTCAATAGACCAGCTTTTTTTGGTCCCACAAGCGCAGAAAGGCGTTCCTCGCGACAAAAAGCGACGACGCTTTCCGATAGCCAAAAACGCCTAATTAGCGACTAAAAAATAATTAAAGACAGACTAATAATATCCAGCGGCTCACAAAAAGCTATCGGCGGCCGGATTTCGCTCGTCGTATTTTCGAAATCGGGGAGCGGCCATCTCGAAAGCGTCTCTGAGGATTCCATCGCGGAGCGGCTCGAAACGGCGGCACGCGGCGGAGCCCAAAGGCAACATTAAACTTTAAAACGCGAGAGACAAAGTTGGGATTCCTGCAATGGTCGGCGGGCGCGTCGCGCGCCTCGCGCCGGCGCCGCCGCGTGTGACGGCGTGTCGCGGCGCGCGGGCGCATGTGGCGCGTCACACGAGCCAATTATTCCGCGGATCGATGCCGCCAATACTTTATTACGGCTTATTAAAATGCAAGACCGCGTTCCGGTCACTAATTTATCTGTGGCGCGCATCGTCGCCACAGAACGCGTTTACACGAGGCGCGCGTACGATGCCGATTTGAATTTGGCCGGAGACGCGGCGCGATCCGCGATTCCCGGCTCGTCCGTTACGAACATTACTTTATTACCGGCGGACGTGCTACGGCCGTGTGCAGCGGCCGAGCCGAAGGGCCCCGGCGAACGACACCGCGGTGCGGGCGAAACGCCTCAGACACCGCCGGCGCCAGGACGACGTGCGGCGGCCTAACGAATACAACACACGTACCTACCGATCGACGCGTACTCGTCGAATTAAGCGTATGTGAATTAAGCTTATTGTCCTTATTTCCGACTGCCTACACTGGTATTATAGGCAGTCGGAAATCGTTAAAGTGGTATACTTTTTTAGGTATTTATGGTAGGTATCACTTTGAAATCCAAATACGTTAAATGTATTGTTTATTGTTATATTGTAATAAAGTGATAACTTCACGGTTAACACATTTTTTTATAGTCGACAAGCAGTACTTGGCAAATAAGTTCGAAGTTTTGAACGAAAATAATAGCAGGGAAACAGCCTT
Organism: Eumeta japonica; assembly: GCA_005406025.1. Taxonomy (NCBI): domain Eukaryota; kingdom Metazoa; phylum Arthropoda; class Insecta; order Lepidoptera; family Psychidae; genus Eumeta; species Eumeta japonica. Next base: position 124,141 of record BGZK01001366.1, read on the forward strand.
TAATAGAACAACCGACATTGTACAAAAGAGCTTTTGTATATTGCAGATATTTACATATAAAGGTTAGGATATAGTGTTTAGCATTCCTGACTGTAAGTGATCGATTTCTGAGTTTTTACCAAGAGTGAGTTGACCAATGAGTTTTTAAGTTTAATTAGAGTAAGCTAGTCGCCGTGCGTCTCGGAGAGGACGTCAATTCTGCGGTTGCGGGCGTGGTCGGGAGCTGCCGTCCGCGGTCGCGGCCCCGCGCCGGCCAGCAGCGAAAGCTGGAGGCGCAAACCCTCGACTTAGAATGTAAAAATTAAAGAAGGGTCTGCCTCCGCCTCGTGAGCCATCAACTTTAAGGTGATTCCAACACAAGAGTTAAATATGAAAATTGGTATATATTTTATCGCGTTGCGATGACGGAAGCCTAAGATACAATAATATGACCAAATTTTTTTCACGATCAAGTGCAACCGAATAAGGTAAGATTCCGGTTCAAGTCTTTCAAGCACATTCATAATATTTAACGTATGTAGTACCACATATAGTAACGCTTTGTTTTGCTTTTTCAGGGAGTCAGATCAGGCACAGAAGCGAGAGTTGTCAAAAGAAATCGACGATTTAATTATATGGGCACGCGGGCAGAAGCTAATTTTTAACGACAACCAATTTCGGTTTCGGAGACAGTCGATTGCAAACAGAACACAGTTTTAAAATAAAAGATCATTATGGTGATACAAAAAGAATTATTAGTGTGAATCGATTGCATGCACTATATATAGCATTACTATTTACTACACTGGTATGCTATGTTCTCGGAAAATCTTAAATAGCGCTCATCGGCACGGTAATAAGTTAATTAACACGCGTGAGGTCGAGTACGTACAGTAAGTTAGTCCCGTATTAAATGTCAACGAAAATCTAGTATCGGGTAATTACGTGTCGATATATATAAAGTAGGTTTCCGCATTAGAATTCATGATTTGTGTAAAAACGATCCAATACCTTATGTGCAGCATTGGTAACTTCTACGTAATAATAGCTACGAGCTATATTTATTTAGTTTTAAATCAATTTATAAACATACTCAGTCATTGTGACCTCGAACAAACTGCGGAAAATGAGCAATAATTATGCTAACCGTGGAAGCTCCCGGGCCTAAGTGTTATTATGTATTTTAATTTTCAAACTACACGGTTAGAACGTTGGAGCGGGAGAGACAACTCATTGACTACTTGAGAACTCATACAGTGCGAAACGTCTGCCTGAATAAAAAAGGTTTCTTAAGAAATTTTATTACATATCTTAAAAGTTGTCCATCCGTACATCAGGACATACGAACAGGCACAAGCATGGATAATATTAATTTATACAACAAATCGGTTCAAGTATAACAGCCCCGTTTTCGCCATTCGGCTATGCAACTCTATAATAAAAATGTGACCAGGCCTTATCTTGTTTCTTTGTAAGCTCAATCGCAAATGAACTTGAAAGTATTCCGATGAGCTTTTTGTGATAGGCATATATTTATAAGTCGACGACCATAGTTTATAATAAAGGTGTTTCTATAAATACGCGGAAAAATTTTAAACCTCTGCCAAATTTTTCCAAGTTCATATTTTGTGCGTAAAGAAGGAAGTCAAAAATGTTATTAGCAAACTCTTCTAAAACGTATCTACCAATAATTCGAAATCTCTAGAAGGTATTAAACAACGCGATCGCCTATGAAACCGAAAGTGATTCGGCCGGTGCTTGTGCATTTAAAATTCTAATGGGCCCGCCGACCGCTATGATATCTGAATTTTATCATCTCCTTATACTTGGTGATTTCGCAATGATGCCCACCCGACCTTGGGCACGCCGGCCCGCCGTTCGATCACTCCTATTTTACATTCAAACTTCTTCGCGGAATCTTTCAATTTTTTTCTCTCGCGCCTTACATTGTATTAAAACTAACGCGCACCCATGTAAGTTACACATGTATACTTGGTGTACACGTCATATTTTTTTTTATTTGAAGATAAATAATAAGTGACATGTGGAGATCTGAGATCTTCGCCTATCCTTCTAGAAAATAGGCATAAATTTGTAAATAATAAAAATACAAAATTTTTATTTTTGTCTCAATACATGCATTTCAATCGACAATTTTATGCATTATTTTAATCATTTTAAATTCACCATCATTTGTAGTTAAAAACATATACTTAATCTAATTCTAGTCGAGATCAATCCTAACGTTTCTAGGTCGAACCATACCCGTGCGAGCGAACACGTCGTCATTAGCTTTATGCGTTTTTAAGTTAGATAAAAATAATTAAATTAGAGTGTTTGGTTTATCCGCGGCAGTTAAGCGAAGTGGTCGGCGCACGTGCGGGTTCGACTCCCGGGTAAATATAGCCGCAGCCCGCACCACCCATTCGGGAGCGCACCACACTTTTTATAGAACATCCCGTTCCTCTAGGACGGCGGCCCTGCGCGACGACGGCGCGAGCGGCGCCCGCCCGCTCTACGGGATCATTCGTTTTCTGATTCCTTTCCTCAAAAATCACAAATACTATCCGTTCGAGATCAAAATATCTAGATGCTGACGGTCGTCGGCCGCCACTTCGGGTTGACGATAAATTTAATAAATCTGGTTTTACTTGCCTCCGTAAAATTTCTAAAATTCTTGTCTCGCGTCACACAAAGTGGTAACATAACAAATCCAATTTATAAATGAAGTTAAATTTTATCGAACTAAAGAATTCAGGAGAAGGAAGTCTCGCTTCAAATCTTGATTTCGATCCCGATCCCGACCTAGGTTCTGGTTCCGATGCCAGTCGCCGTTATCAAAATGTGAAATGACTTGAACCATTAGTTTCGTCGTTCGTAAGAATTCCCGCAATTTCATCTGAGATACAAAGAGAAAAATTATCGTTTATCACGTTCAATCCAAAGTGGAAACTGCTATTGATGTATTTCATGGGAATCGATTAAGCTCTCGGCCAATCCAAAAAAAAAAAACAAATTTATTTTCGCATTTCTCTTTTTCGCATTCGCGTACTATTTTTAAAGATTAAAGACGTTTAATTATGTTCAATTTGCGTTCATGCGTTTTTAACACCACCACAAATTATAGCAATAGATATTTGCTTCAAAAAAACTTACAATTAAAATGGAATCTGAGAATTCGGTGAGGTGCTACTGCACAACCTTAAGCTCTCATGGATTCAAATAGAAAAAGTACAGGGACACGTGTAACAAATAAATAATTACTATAATATATTTTTTTTTACAGAATCGTTAAAGTTTTGGCGTAGTTACTGCACTTATCACTATTCTAATCTCAGCGGCGGCTTTACCATTACGCCAGGGCTTCCGCACAGTGGACACGTGATGAACATCTCCATCTTTTATATGGAGCTCGCCTTCAATTCTCAATTTCAAATCCGCTTCTTATCTCAATGTCAATGTTGATCATTCGTTAGTTACATTGATTTTAGGCCTCGCTATTTCATCTGCTGGGATTACTATATTTATATGTAATATATACTGTTCGCAAAATTACGTCTGATATTACATTGAAATGTGGATTTATATGGATGAGTGTGTGGATATGAAGGCATATGTTTCGCTACCATGGAACGCTGAAACTACTGAATCTATTGTTACAAAATTTGGCATATATAGCTTAAGAGATATAAAATATATCCTAAATTACTCGTAATAATGTAGCTTTCTATTAGAGAAAGAATTTTAAATAAGATCCTTAGTGCCAGTAATTACCTACCTATTATAATACAAGTAAATAAACTATTTACTTGTATTTTAAATTATAGTAGTTTAGCGTAATCCTAAAAACTATCACATGTGATTGAATCATGTTATGGTCGACTTGACTACAACACGAAAATCGACTGGCTCCATCGGCGAGAAACCATCCTCACAGAATTCGATTGTTACATTTCGTTTAGTGAGCGAGAATTCCGGTGGCCAGCTCCTCCCTCCACCGTCCCACTCCTCTTCCGTTATCTCACTCCCCTTCATCACCCCACTTCAAATATCCCATTTCTGGCAACGCACCGGTGACTCCTCGGAAGTTGCGAGTTTCTATGGGCGTCGATGACCACCTATTCTGTGGTTGTTCGCATGCTCGTTTACTTCTCGATAACGCTACAAGAAAAAGTAATTTAATATAAGACCATACTAAAAAGACGCCCAAAACTAGACAGACAGAGCGACAGACGATACGTGACTCCGCATCACAGCAGCGGCAGGCACATCGTGCTAACGCGCAGTACAACTCTACAAGGATCGACAGCGCTCGCGGAAAGGTAATGGATTTATTAGAACTTAGCGAAAATTAAACTGCGAGAAACGCGGGAGCGCCGCGGAAAGAATAAGAATCATCGTTTTGACGCCGGCCGCGGCCGGCGGGTTCGGTGCCCCGTGAATACAAATACCTTATAATACTAAATATTTGCATTTTGAATTACGCGCTCGGGGCCTCTAGTGCGCGTTTCAAATGTCAGTCCGTTCTCACTGCCGCGGCGCAGTGCCCACGGCTCGTGTGACTTTGTGGCATCGATGTTTATTAAGGGGCTTTCATACGTTTTTGTGAGCTGTAGGCGTAGTTGAACTAACATTTTCATTATACATTGATTTAAACGCCGTTATTAAAAGTGACTTTCCAGGGTTTATTTTAAATATTGGACGATCTATATTTGACATTCAGAACAGGATTTCTTTATATTTGTTGAAGGTTTAAAGATCGGCGAATATCTGTATTAAATAAAGTGATTAACATAAATTAATCTTTTAACTTAACGATTGACAACAAAAGGATTAAATGAGTATAGATGAAAACGACGTTTTTCATTATTTTCTATTTCGTTAATTACGAAATTTTGGAACCATTGTAATAGATCAACCGAAATCTTTCTAAAAACAAAATTACCAATTCTTGATGAACACATAATACTACGATTGGCCAGTTGTCGGTAGTTGGGGATGCAATGACATACATTTTTGCAGCGCCTAAGCATAAGGAAGCTTATTTACGTGGAACATCGTTTCTTTGTACATCACACGGGTGAAACCGTAGGTGGTAGTTAGAGCGGCAGACGATACAAAAGCTCAGCAAACTTTGAGGGATAGTCAAAAAACGTTAAACAAATATTTATATCATGAACGACATATTCATCTTTAAATTTTATAATAAATATTTCTCAGAAATTTATCACAGTTATTTTTAAAAAATCGTCTCAAAGATATACATATATATTTTTTTTAAATACGTCTATATGTTTATTTAGTCTACATTCCATAGTTTATTTGACCTACTGCTATAACTATCTAATTGCATAACAAAATAATAACCAACAAACATTATCACAATACCTACACTTCCCGATGAATAACGACCTGTTGTATTGTTTCGGTGGCTCTTATTTTCATATGGTTTTGTTTGTGTTATTTGTTTAGGTACAAACTAATATTTCAGATGTTTAACATTTACGAATTTCTTTTTAAGATTATATACAACCAGCACAAAAACATACGTCTATATAGATTGTGACATCAATGTGTATTAATTTATCGCTCGACTTTCATTCGTTATTTATCAATTCGAAATTTTTCATCGTATTTACAGACAATAGTCAAAACATCAACCACTAAAGATAGACCGACAAATATTTCTATCGAACGTATTTATCGTTTGAACGTGCCGCTGCTTAATGCGGGGGATTAGGCGAAATCATTCGAGACAGTCTATGAACGTCCGCGAAAACTATACGCACCTACCGTCGTAATATATTATTAACTTAATATTTTATTTTTATTTCTAGCTCGAAATTTATTGCGAATTCTTGACAATTTCTGTTTTTTCAGATATATTGTCGTCGGCCATTACATCGTTTACTCGAAGGCGTCTCATTTCGATATTAGCGTATGCTGTGTCGGTTTTACTGTAACGCTACTCGCGATGCGCATACTCTCCGACTATCTTTTTTATTGTGATGGAGGAGCTTGGATCCAAAGCCCTCCAGGCTGCACCCTTTATGACGGGGTTGCGGGGGGAAGGCTGCTAACGACGTCGTCACCGTCGCGATGATACCGTCCGGAACCGAAGACTTGACTTAAATTCCAAGAATCGTATTAATAAACGTCACTCACAAATGATGCGTCATCACAAGTAACGTTGGAGTGAGACATATATCATATATCATTTCCCATAGCGAAATACTATAACTGTCTGGCTCTTTCCATTCTCAACATGAAACGCTGCACTTAAATGTGCTTTATCAGTACGACCCTAGGAACTTAGTTCTCCGAGGCGCGAAACATATGGTTTTAATTTGATTTAAATCAAAAATTCGTTGCTCAATTTGCCCATGGTCCGGTCCGATCTGGTACCATCTTGTTCCAAGACACATTCTTGCCACTGAGCCGTCGCTCTCGTAGCATATGTACTTGATTCGATTTTCATTCGTCGAATGATTTTTACACACAAATTTCACTAGGATCTGCTGCCACACGCGCAAAGGTACAAACATACATCCTGAAGGTTGTCCGTGTGTGAACATCTTTAATTCGAGACGTTGAAAATCAAAGCCGATGTAGATTAAATCAAGAAGGCCATGATTAACACTGGATCCTTTTTACTCCGAGCGCATGCGGTGTCGCGAAGTCCGACCAGACGCGCCGTGCAACTTCGTTACTGTGTGAGTGAGCTATATAAATAGAACTACACGCGCTTGTTACTAATTGAGTCTTCTGGACTAGCTGTTAAATGGACGGTATGTAGCTATGCATTTTCCACCCACTTATTGATCTCCATTTGAGCCTCATTAAATTTCAATTTATGAAACACATTCGATGTCTTCGAAAAAACGCTGCCTTCCGCCGTTTAAAAATTCATGGCTCGACTCCATCGATTCTCAAAACAAAATTAATAAAAGCCATTATATTGCGCAGTGAACCCTTCGACGAAAACCAGCTCATCTACAAACGTAGGCAGTTACAAGTGCGTTTTATCTGCAAGAAGGGGCACGTTCACATCTTACGATCCGGTTTCTGAAACAATTAAACCTGCGTCAAGTTGCCGCGCGGCCCGTGAATACGCGATCGGCGCAGTCGCCGCGGCCGTATGCGGCGCGCGGCCCCCGATGCTATCGCGCGCGCGCACCGCTACATCTAGACTAGATTTCATTGGAAACACCTCACTTGGACTTCAACCCGTAGCGAACGTCTCGAAACAACCTACGCTATATCGAATGCAAACGAGCCGGCGGGCGTGGGCACTGCGTGCTGTTGCACCGCTATTTATTTTGATAATTAATTCTGAAGCGGTAGCCGTGCGCGATAGGTCTGCCCACCGGGTCCCGCTACGCCGGCCGAGTGCGGCCTTACCGATAGATATTCTACGACCTCCTCGTACGTACACACCTCATTGCTCAGCTACACTCCGGCTCGACCTTTTTGTTTGCAATCGAGCAACACGGATCTCGAGCCTTCCACGCTGGTTCAGTGCTGATCGCAGACCGAGAAATGAATAGGACATACGATTGATGATAACAATTCAAAGTTTTAGTTTAAATTGAAAATTGAACAAGTCGTGATGGTATTATTATTTACATAATGGTATTATTATTTGCACTTGTAATCTTGAAGATCATATCTAGGCTTATAAATATTTTCGGAACGAAGTTCCTTATCGCACGTTACACTCAGACTCTCGGTGGATGGGAGCTACACGAAAAAAAGTATAACCGCAACGAAAAATGCTGACTACTGTATAGTGTATGCTACGGTTAGTGTATACTTCTCGATGTCTCAGTCTCCTTGCATTATCTTTTTTAAAATTCTAATAATTATTTAAAAAAATGTTTATTTACAACTCACAAATATTTTTTACCATTTATTCACTTATATTATTATTATTTATTAAATTACTTTCAAACGTTTTAATCGATTTCATTGCTATTATTCAATTCATAAAATACATTTACATATAACGAAATGAAATTCGTTCCAAACAAATGGGTTTTTTTGATAACATTTAATACCTCTTCAAAGTCCAATTTTCATATAAACATAATAATAATTAGACTGTGTATGGAATATGGTAGAAAAAGGTATGTTGTGATGGCTTGGACATCTGGAAAGTACGAATGGAAGCAGGCTGACGAGAGAAATTTATAGATCGAATATGCGTAATGGAGGGGTCGGCAAGGGCCGCCCTAGAAAATCTTATGTAGACCAAATTGATGGTAAGTACACTAAAAAAGAGCTCACAAAGCACCTGAAACCAACGAGATTATTTGAAACCGTTCAGAGGTATGCAATTATTGCACTACAGTAATCTGTAACCTCTGCCTACTCATTTAGAAAATAAACATGGCTTTCTAAAAAAATTAAAATGTTTATTCAACGTTTATAACGTTTTTTTTTAAATGATTACCTTAGTACATGTCTTTAAAAAATATGCACCCAAATTAAATGCATAACGAATTTACTGTTTTTTTTTAGTTCATTGAGTAGGTACACTTTATTTTCACTATTCAAATTTATAATGTATTTTACAAATACATATTGGATCATACCGACTGCCAACCGGCGCTGGCCCCGTTGCGTACGCGCCCCGGTTTGTGTCGGGACGGTTGACGCACATCTACCCGAAGACGACGGCGTCGGCGCGCGTAAAGTAAAAACATCGACACCTCGTTACAGAAACGCAATATCTTTTTTACACCCAAAAATTTGTCAATATATCATTACGGAGCTATTAAAGAATAAAAATTTCGCACTGACATTTGAGATAGATTAGGTGATTTGACATATGATTATGTTTATTTCGCAGTTCTAAGTACACACCACAAATATAAAATTATACGTACATTAGCTAGCTCAAGAAAAGATTACACTTTCGTATTCGCATTTATAATAGTTCTAGAGTTATTTTCTTAATAGCGCACAAACGCATAAATGGCTTTGTTTGTTCAGCTTTCACAGCTTAAGGTTCGACTGCTTTCCAGGAAATATGTGTACCATAAGTATATTTTGATCCCGGTATTCTGAATATATTTTTCTAAATCCCTGACTTTATTAATGTTTGAACAGATTTCCATAGAGTTTAGTGTATAACACATCACAGAACATCAATACGGAAGTTTTTTGTGCGAGCTATCGAACAGAAATTTCGAGAATGCTTTTTTATACTCCAATTCAAAATGTAGTGTTTTTTTTTATCCACACATTCACAATGGGACTAGGACCGGAACCTTATGATCCGGATTTTGAGATTTAGATTGGGAGCAGAGTTGTGAGTGAAATGGTGCGTATGTTAGAACCGATCATCATAAAGGATTAGGGATTAATCTATATTCACGTAGGCGAAACAATAGGAAAAAGTTAGTTAGGGGCAAGCCGGACTAATCACTTATTAAAATGTAAACGTGGCGTAATATATTGTAGAACATACGATTTCTAGGGGGGGCAGCTGCCTTCCCCTCCCCCCCTGGGTACGCCCAAGCGCATTATTTATGCTGTTAATGCGACTAAAAAATTATTATAAATTTCGAAGACAAAATAGGTCCCGTAGTTTCAGCAGAATGCACGCGGGGCGACTCGCGCGAGTGCGTCAACAGCTGGAAGCGGTTCAACGGAGTCCGGTCGGCGCGCGCCGCTTGTAGCGATATGTCAAATGTCACCCGTTCGGCTCTCGGCGGATAATCTCGACACCGAAAATAGCGGGTATGGAGCGATACTGCTCCAGCTCACTTGCAGCATTTCGGCGCGAGCACCCAGTTAGAGTACGTCGTGAAGTAGCGTTAATGATTATTATCCGGGAGCATAAACGACAATGTCTAACTAATAGTTTATGGTGAAACTTCTACAACATATAAGCAATAGCAACGTCCGTTTTTAGCGGCAATATTTTATTTCGAAATTCAAAATATAATTAACGACGAATTTATTGGACGAGGAAAATAGTCCTGAAAATAGTAAGACATCAGTTTCAGCAACTGTAAACAAAATTAATCTGAAACGTCAAACGGAAACGTGTCGTCGGATAAGACGTGATGTCTTCACCTACGACTTTAAACTGCGCAAGTGCGGTGAACTCTGGTCATACTTCATAACGTAATTTGCGTCAAACGCTCCAAAACTCCACAAATAAATAGAGACGTCATCATTAGACGGCGGTTGATGATATACTGCGCCGCACGCCGTGACTCGCCGCCCGGGAGAGGGACGGCGCGTCGCCGCAGCCATTAGCGCGAAAGGGACGGTCATCGCGCGACATATAAAAACTGGCGCCGTTGATTTCATAATTTATTTGTCACACATTTGTCGTTCCGTGAAGATCCGAGATACACAAGCTTTTTGTACCGCCTTTAGTGGTTACTTCAGTGATTTAAAGTTAAAATTTACGGTGCCTTTCCTACGGAAGCTGGTTTATGGAGGGCTGAGAATGACTTCCGCAAAACCGACGCCCGCCGTCAACAATGTCTTTAGAGTTTGCTATCGTGAAACGGACACCTAGGAAACGATAAACGTCAATACACCGTGACTTATTGATGTAATGATGAATTATCTTTTTGTACAAACGAATATTGATGCTGTGAGTATTTAGGAGGAGATGTAGTTGGGTTTGTGACTTTTCTCGACTGAGGGAAAGTATACGGATAGATAAAAAACATCATAAAAAATAACAAATTGAATACCGCCGTCTTCACAGACATATCTGTATCTCTCTACAGAGTTATCAAACACGAAGGTAAAATTCAAGATGACTTCTTATTAATCAAAACAGGCTACCTTTTTTATAAATAGTCGGTGGCATAGCACCGAGCACCGCCGACGATTCGACTTCGCGAAATAATTATATAATGATCCATCATGGCCAGCGACAGCATGCGCCCGCGCTCCCAACACCGTCCGGAATGAATCGAGCCGCCGGCGAGCCGGCGGCCGGCGACACCCGCTCGTAACTCACGCACGCGTGAGATATCGTCCCGTTTTATCAATGCATCTCGCGCTGATTTCGATGATTTATACCTAATTATTGCTTGCTTAATGCCCTGTCCACGCTACGTCTGGTCCGTCCGTCCGTCGCCTGATTTATTCGCAATTGTACGGCCGAGGGCGGAGACGTGTAAACTTTATGATTTACCGCCGCTGTCATTTTAAAGTTCTCGTTTTGATTTCACCGAACAAAGTCTCGAATGATGAATACGGTCGAACACGAGTTTTAAACTGCGCCGTCTACTTTTACCGTCGTTCGTCTGATACGGTTAATGTTATAAACACCATTAGTGTGTAACAAATACGACAAAAGATACTAAATGCAAATAAGACCCTATTAATCGCAATAGGATCTCCGGATCCACTACGGCAATGGCACACGATCAAGACGAGCAAAGTGCTCTTTTATGGCAGAGGATTTAAATTTCCCTGATTTTACGTTCTATGTGGACGAGAGCATCAACAGCGAGGCCGACGTTGTCTGATTTTGTTCTTTACGCGTCAAATCGTGTTCGTCATTGAAATTCATGAAATAGGAATAGGCGCCGATAATGTACAACGGTGTGCTAGTGCTGTGGCACGCCCGAATTCTACAGTACAAATTCCATTAATAGCTCGATACTTTATTGCCATACTCTCGCCCAGCCGTTATAGCCCGATGTTTCAATTTAAAGCACATCACGACCATTTTACGTTCCGCCGCAAGTTATGCTCAGAATAAATCATGACTACTGCCCAAGACCGCCGGACTGGTTAGGAGCGAGGAGATGATGAGCGGGGGCGAGGCGGGGAAGTGGAAAGGAGGAGCGGAGCGGAGACATCCGCAAATAGCGAGCATCTCCGACAGAGCAAAACAATGCCGAGTATGATATTATGACGCAGAGCACTCAAAGTTTAGTGAATGACGGGATCGCCTACTCGAATTCACAGCGGATAAATACGATCTCGACTAATGCTTATTAGCATTAACTTACATCGGACAACTTTTAAAAATTATTCTTTATTTATATTTACTGATGTAGCCATTCTTCAATCAATGATTTTCGCAATAAATAGTATAAATCATAGGAATTTAATTTGTGATTTGATTTTTCCCCGTTACTTAAGGATGGATTTCAGTAAAACAAAAGAGATATGCAAATCTGGAAATGTGTGGTCCATGTTTATCCCTTTAGGAGATAGGCTTGAGTTTATAAATAAATTGTCATGTTAATATGTTTCATACAAGATACCATTTATTTTATTCAATAGAGATAAGGATAAAAATATATTATCAACATTGTTTTTACAGTCCTTTTAGTAATGTAGGTGCATACACTTATTTTGAGTATGTGGCACCTGACCTTATCACATTCACATCAAAGCACTGACCGGCCAACGAATGTCCGGTTACAGAAAGATTATACGCACTTTTAAGAAAAACTGTACTTATTATATCTTAGCTGTAATAAAGAATTACTTCTTTTGAAAGGGCATAATACAAATTGAATTTACGGCGTCACCTGTAAAATTATATTATATACAAAAACAGGTATTCGGAAGTTAATTGATAGTACGCTGGCTCCTATGGAAGTCAATTGCAATTGAAATTTGACTACACATACTAAGTAAGCGTCGGTCGAAATAAAATAGTTTGTCTTAAGCGATGTTTCCTCTACCTTCTGTGAGATCGTTCACACATCCGCGTCGTCGGCGACATTAATATGCGCTACGGGCGCGTGTAAATACGGCATTTATAAGAAGCGCATTAAAAGAATGAACGTCGACAGAAAGAGCGGCGGCGTCGCCTCTGATGTCGGTTGGCCTGCGTTTTATATATAGGGCCGGGGCCGGACGGAGCGACGGACGGACGACAGCCGCGACTCGGCTATAAATAAATAATGCGCCAACATATTATTATCATAGCGCGTGCAGCGAGCGCGCTCGCGGCGCGACAGCGGCCGGCCGCCAGCGCCGCTCGCAAATAAACATGACCGTGGCCATCCGGCGCGGCCGATCGCCGGCCGGCGGTTTTCGGCAGGTCGCGGCCGCCGGCGACTCGACGAGCCCATCCCCGGCCGGCGGCTGTACCTCCGTCTCTACGACGGTAACTCTCAGTCGAATATCCGTTTCTATTGAACAGTTCACCGCTCAAAAGCCTGTTTTATTACCGTGCCTGCTTATTTTCTCTTCATTTCATTTTCCCAATTCGCACGGTAAATAATTAACACTTTTAAAACACAATATGCATGACTGCGGTGCCACTTTAATATTATGGTTTAGTGTTACAATGTACTCGGTTGTAAAATACCGTACGTAATAATTAACCTTGCAGCATTAAAAATTAATTATGAACTAGTTATCTATAAGAGAAAATCGGTCTTCCTAGAAATGCCCAATCTTTTCACCGCATGCGTTTTGTCGATCAAAAGAATATCGCGAACCACAGCCAGCGGTAGTCGCCTCATTTTTTATTATTTCAACGCACAATTAAAATTTGATGGCCTCTCCGACTTCGTTCATCTTTGACCGCCTTCGTATTGGTGTCTAGTGTGAATTGAAAATGAATTTAATAATTTACTGAGTTAATGTATTTTCAACCCTATTCTTATCCCTTAAAGTTCATATTCATGTTCAATTGAAACACTTTTACGACGTTACATGAGGTGCGTTACTTCGTATAAGTGTTCAGTCTAAGCATCAATAAAAATAGTCATAAAACCGTAAAAGAACATCCCATTATAAGCTCTATGTCTTAAGCATTACGGTCCATTTTCATAAAATGTCTTGATCGAGACAACACAGAAGTTTGGAACGTGTGAAATAAAAATCAAGCGTATGCACACATTCGTTAAGAATTGACACTTATTAAGGGGGATAATTTTTTTAATTGGAATGACGACATCACTTTATTTAGTGTCATCGCCCGCTAACTCGCATGACTTGTCTGATTTGACATTCCTCGCGTTTGGCCGATGATTTATTTTTATTGGCGTCCGCGCGGCGAGCGGCTCGTTGTCGTGCGTCTCGCTTTGTCAGGGGTCAATTTTGATTGTGACCGAGTTTATATGTTAAATCAGTATCCAGGTCATAAGACGTACTCTAATGGAGTCTCTTAATCGATGTGAAGGCGCATCAAGTCGGCTCCGTCCAAAGATCTATCCGCTTAATTAATTAAATCACTAATCGTCGTTTTATGAATCGCTTCTGTGTCTCTTTTTATTTTTGATCCATCCTCCGACGAGATCGGCCAGTTCATAATCTTAATGTAAGAATATCAATAATCAATGTGTCACAGCAAAAGTGGCGATATCTCACAAGCCGTATAAATAAACTGAGAATTATAATATTTAGTTGGCAGTATTTCAATAGAGCCGTGACGTCAATCATCTCTTTTCCTCGGACACTTATTGCAACTCATTTTTAAATCCGTATCGGATGTCGCCGTACACTATTTTAGATGATCTCTTTGAAGTCCCAAATCTAACTAAAGAACATATTTTTTAACATTATATTGCTTATACATTTCATTATCTAACGAATTAAAATTTTATACTCGAACAATTCAATAGAATAATTTAGTTCACGATTGTAAGCAAATTGCTCAACGTGTATCCGTGTTGTGTCTTCTAAGCAATTTTCTAAACGTCGGCGTCGTTATGGCAGATTTGTTTGTGGTATTGTCTGATTCGAATACAACGCGCTGACCACTCAATCAACGTTTTTAAGGTTCCGCAAAGATGTGCCAACGAAACTCTATCCTAACCAAGTTTACCTACATCGTGCATCCATCCGTGTCGTACATTTGAAGGGTTGTATCTTTTGAACTATCATATGTAGCCGGTTGAAATATGCACAGAATAATTATTATTGAAGTGAAACTTTTAATGCAACTTACAACAAGGTTGCATTAAACGTTTAACGCTACCATGGAGGGGGTATGAAAGCACTGTTGCGTTAAACATTTAACGCTGTTGGGTAGGGGGAATAGAAAGAGACAGAGCGAGAGTGAATGCGTGGCACTCAAACGCATGCGCGTAGTATACCTGTTACTGGCCAGCGCGAATGTTAGCAACGAATAGCGTCCAATATTCCAATAGATTTGGATATTTCTCCACCCGAAAATGATAATTAAAAGATGCGATCAATTGTGAATTGTAAGCAATGTTAATAAAGTTGTCTTAAAGAAACAATATGAGTTCACTAAAAATCAATTTCTACCCCTTCTTATTCTCATTGCCACATTACGAAGTTTCACTTCTTTCGCGCGGAGGGACTGTTATTTTGAATACCATATCAATTAAAAAATTAAAGGGTGTCCCCACACAAAAGACGTTTTGTTCAACGATTTTTTAAATTTGCTTTTTCTTAAGATCGGTCACATATTTGAACGTGAAATGGTCTAAATTAAAACAACAAATAATAAAAACTTTCCAAATGATGGGTTCGCAAAAGACCTCAAATTTACTAGAAAAATACATTTATTTTTGTAAATACATAACACGAATATAGCACATGATATACCACCAAACATTATATATTTGTGTAATAATTTCTCGATGCACAACTTTGACTCGAATTTGGCCGATTTTATTTACGGTAGCGCAGTACATAAGAATTATGGGTTACATTATAGAAATAAGAGATGGTATACTTACCCACTATCAATTTTCTAAAAGCAAAAAAAAACTACACCATCTATTTTCTTATAATAGTTTTCAATTTCACGAGTAGAACATCAGCGGACGATAATTCCGAGATGCCAGTAGATGGCGTTGCCGGAGCGTTCCGAATTCGTTGCGCCTAATTCGAATTTTGAATAAAGCGCTCCGATTGGCGGCCGGCGCATGACCAATCGCTAATTAGCCGAGAGCTTGCTTCACGGAAGCCGAATGGCGCGTTAATTAAACTTTAGAAATTTTTGATTTTAAACGGAACATTTTGGGCTACTGGTTTTTATTCGCGCTTCATAGCAATTTCGATGAGCAATTACTGTTTTATAACTCCTATGCATATTAAATGTATTATGGTGGATTTAATTTTACATCCGTGTTTATATGGTTTGTATATCAATTTAAATATGACGGGCATAATTTTTTTCATCGTCTAGCTTTTGCCCGCGTTTCCGCTCACTAGGATCAACTGGATAGAGATTTTGTTGGATTATTAAAATTATCATCTCAATAGCCATTTATATCTTGACCCAATTGCCGATTCCAAACTCGGTCCCTTTTTCTCTCTTTCTCTCACTGTCAACCTCATATTCTTTTTATATCCCTATCTCCTTCTATCTCCCATCATCTATTATTTCTTGCAATCCTATTTACATTTTATTCACCTTTGACAAGACGAACAAAATATAAAAGTTAAAATAAATATATTTTTTATTATTTGTACATGGTGCATGTAAAATATGTAAATCGTTTGATAGTTTTTGTAATGCATAATATATGTACCAGTAATATAAACAGCATGCTACTATTTTTGTTTGGACACGATACACTAAAATTGTTACTATTAATATACCCTATGTTACCTATCGTACCCAAATGTATAATAAACCTATATAGATATAGTATTTCCGTTTTGATAAGAAATCAAATCGGATCGGTGGTTCTCGAGATATAAACGCATGCATAAACTGTTAGATAGAATTAGTCAGTCACGAAAATCATGTTTCGTGACTGACTAATTATCCATCTGCATATTTAAAACTGTAACAATAAAATATCTTCTCATTGTAATAAGTAATAGGTCTATCTATTGTAAACATTTGAAAAAAAAAGGTCTCCAAATCGCCGATTTTTGAATTCAATGTTATATTTTAAATTTTTTATGTCTGGTTTTTCATTTGTTTATTCAAGGATTACACAAAAACTATTGAATTGATTGTTATGACTTTTTTGTTTTTAAAAGCTAATGATAAAACTTAGTAACTGACATATATTTTGTTTCGCTAAGATGAAGGAGTACGGATATATAAATATAAACATAATATTACATCTTTTTTAAATCAAATGCGACCAATATAAGATGAGATCCAATTTCAAGTAAATTCCTATTAGGGAATTACCATTAGACATATACAATAATCAAGGATACCAGCATATAAATTAAAGTACTAACCATTTCCCACGAGCTTCCCTGAACTAAATTAAACTTTGATAATGATTATCAATGTGTCCTACGTCCTGTTCCAAGTAATAACACCTAGCTGCCTAGAGCGTGATTGAAGACCAAACATTCAAACAAATATCGTTTTCCATTTACGATATATTCGATATATTATGACATGTACTGTACAGTTTTTATCTATAAATCTATAAAAATCTCACTAAGTATTTTTAGGTATATATTCTTTGACAACCTTTGACAGTTGTTTATCATCGACAGATTCTTTGGCGAAGTTAACGTAAAACCTCACGAGCACGTTGCACATGTGTATTAGGTCGGGGAGAATTTTTTTTTTCGTACTTTATAAGCAAAACGTTGCAGTAAAATCTCTATGATCGCGCTGTTTGGATCTGGCTAGTTTTAAAACTATTAGATAAATGACATTTTAAAAGAAGAAAAATATAAAATAAAACAGTATCCCGCCATTTTTCTATTGTTTTTATTTCCACAAAAAAGGGTGAATTTAACGTAGAAATTCGATACATTTCGGGGGTTTATTACAAAAAAAGGGAAAAGTAAAACTCAAATTTGAAATAAAAAATTCTAACGTTTATGGACTTAATATACTGTCGGCAAGAGCAGCACGAAGCTGGTTCAAGCGTTTTCAGTGGGTGATTTTGATGTCAAAGATGAATCTCGCTCTGATCGACCCCTTACGGATAAAGTCGATGCCATTTTGCAAAAAATTGAGTAAGATCAACGTACTAGTTCTGATGGCGTAGGTAAAAAAATGTAAGAGCATGCGTATTTACTTAAATTTTAATACTTCTCCCCGACCATTGCGATGTTTGATTTTTCAAATATTTCAAAATTACATGAAAAAAATATATAAAAATCTGATTTGTCACGCGCCAAATTTAAAATATTGTGAGATTATAACATGCGGAATTTATGAAATTGATGCAAAGTATTTATGAAATATTAGGAATTTCCTTCAATCACAACTATGCTTTAGACTCGTTGCTAAATTCAATCAGCAGTCTTTAAATTCAGTGCTTAGTTCTGCGTACATACGTAGGTACGGAGTCGACATTTGTATGGAGTTAACAAATCTTCATTCGACTAACATCGGCGGACTAGTTATCAACAGTTCAAAACTCAATTTTTTTGATATTTTTGAGAAGTAAAAAAATAATAAAATAAAAATAAATTCTAAGTTCAATAAAAGCAAAAGATTTTTAATAAAAGTTTAATTTCATAAAATGTATAATTACGAAATAAATCAAATTTATAAATTTTCCATTTTTAAATTGTGTTACTGAAAATTTAGTATTTCAATGATGAATTAAGATCTAATTTAATTAAAGTGACGTAGTTCGAAATTCATCAGTGTTGCCATCACAGTTCTGTCCAATAACTTATGAGGCCCTCTTAAGCGATGATGGATAGCAACTTCGCGGTGATTAAATGATGTCATATTTCATGGTAGTTAAAGCGTAAACGGGCTTCATGAATTCACTTTTTAAGTGGTAGTACACGCAACTGTACGTACGTACAACTGAAAATGCGCTTATACAGATTGAGGCATATGCTATTGACTTAGAAACAGACTTATGCTGACAATAACTTTAGGAACAAAGAATAATAAGTTCAGAACTAATAGATTAAATTACATTAAAATAATTCTCTGCGTTTCTTTGTATCTCTTTCTCTAATTACTAGGTTTTAGTAAGATACGTGTATGATTCTCAACTCAAGATGAAAATGTTAGTAGGTAACAGCATTAAATTGAGCCGGAAAGCTCTTTCAACCAATATTTTTGTAAAACAGCTTTTGTAAATATTAGTGAAATAATCCTTTTTTTCTTGTATGATTTTTTTATGTCTTATATGTTTTTTTTTAATTTTATATGTTTTACCCTCATAATTTTGTTCCTTCTTTCCTTACATCGTAATGCATTCTTAATTTTAATATCATGTGTTTTCTTATAGAATTTCTATATATATATATGTGCTACAGACGATTAGATTTTTATATTTTCTGACTTATCTTTTTAATTATATCTTATGAAAAGCAAAACAGCTGGGAAGGAAAGAAATCCAAATCAAATAAATATAAAGCGTTTCAATTGTTTCAGTTATGGATCCCCTAGTGAATGAATACTTGCAAATTAGTGGATAACGTATTACAATAGTAACCCTTGAATAAAAAGAAATTTGAAAATGAAAACTGACGTTTAAAAAAATAAATAACATTAAAACACCATAGCCGCTCCGCTTTCATGTCTTCTTCGGATGACTAAAACCAGATCAAGATCTAGAAATAAATAAGCGATGTTATCTTATAAACCCAATGAACTATATGGTCGTTTCTCAGGTAGGCATTTGAAGATGTACTCTGCAATTTTCACAACTTCACTTTTCATTTGATTTACAAAAATACCACCACAAGGCGTCACCGTGTGACCCTTTATACATATCCAATAGATTACGTTTTGTATTGGTTCCGTGTTTTCAAGAATAGTAGCGAATAAATTACATGCATAGAAGGATTTAAATATGAACACAAACAATAACAACATTATAATATAATTAAATAAACCAGTTTTAGGACCGCAGTGATGCAAACCACCTTAAAGGTTTCCTAATACTCTATATTTTCTGAAAAAAAAAAATAAATCATTTGTAGAGCTGAGCGGCGCCCCGGGGGTCGGCTGGTCGTTCGGAAAATGTAGGTTTTTCCGGCGAAAAGCGCGGCGGGGGGCGCGCGCGCTTTTGTCACGCAGCTTGACGTGCCGAATGTTTCAGACTGTTTTGTTCGTATTAACGGTCTATAAATACAGAAGTACAGTCGAGGGTTAGGCGAGCTAGATATTTATGGAACATATAGTACAATTCCTGTATTTTTTTTTGTGTGTGAAATTAGAAAAAAAACTGTCGTGTTTATATGATCATATCGATTTGCTGTGACTATTGAAATTAAAACAAAAAAAGATATTATTATTATTATAAACTTAAGGCCATTTTTCAAAAAGTTATGCCAACACTACAATTTTTCACAAGGTAAGATCTATGCATATCTCTCTCGCTTCACTGACATTCATCAATTATGGCAGTTATTTGCCAATAGGTACCTGATTTATGTCCGACAATGGATCACCACTTATTTCATGTATTCCTATATTCTGGACAATATTTCTAGACCGACTAAATGTTGTCAGCTGAAAATCATATTTTATGGTATACACGCTATCATTGTCTTTTGCTATAATTGAAAAATTTTGTTTCATAAATTACATTCTCGGACACGGTTCCAAATTGTTTTATGTGAACACGGAGCGAGCTCCGTGAAATCAAGCCTACAAAATTGTTCTTTCCTTCGTTCCGATTCACCGATTTATTTCCGGAAAAACGATATTCCATTAAGAAGGAAATAATCAATTTATTCTTGCTAAAGCAAAGGCGGAATGAAGACGTCGGCGCCCCGCGGCTCGCGGCGGCCGCGGCCTGGCGGGGTTCCGTGACAATTGTTTTCCTCGGTAGAGGAAGTAAACAAAAAAAGGAGTCCGCAATTTACTTTGAAATGGAGCAACTCTCGGGGTCACATTGATTCGAGGGAAAACGATAACTTCGTATATAGATCTTTAGGTACATTTTTTTTGGATAATAAATAAAACGATCACGTCGTATCTGTCCGACGTTTGCCGTCGCGCAAGCGCGTCCGCCGTTATTCTAATTGCAATCAACTAAGAGCCGCGTTACGTTCGCAGTCCGCCGTAGATGTTTACGTTCCGTTTTACGGCCTCCCTAATTTCACGCAACGGCATAAACCGCACAGCACAAGCGCCTCGGCAATAAATACTCTATATTTTACGACCAATTTATTAGTAGAAATTTTGCGATCGACCGAGCCTTACGTTTGTCGTAAATAAGTGAACGCGCTTGCCGCCAATGCGGCACGACGGCATCTGCTGACGGCCACCATTGGTCGGGCGCCCGCGGCCGGGCCAATGGTCGCGCGGGCCTGATCCGAAGAGCTCGCCGGTGCGCGGCCGCCGCGGGCCAGGTCCCTTCTGCCGCGCCAGCGTCAAAATCGACCGGCCGATTACTGTTATTAGATCGTGCAATGAGCGGCGTTCTTTCGGCGGACTTCCTGCGGCCGCTTCCATTAATAACCGCGGCGGGCCGCACGAGAGCGCGCTCCGCGGACGGACGGACGGCCGGCGGGCGGCCGCGCATGCGGGTCACGAGCGCGCGCGCACGGGAATGGTGTTTTGAACCACTTGTACATTTAAATCAACACTTCCAGCGACCTTATGCATAATATATGCGCTCAGTTTGTTGTGAGAGCCGACCGGCCCGGGGACGACCGCGCGCCGGGCCCCACCTGTGGCTCGCTGCCTCGTGGTGTACACCCGTAGGTTCGCAACTTCACCGTCTCGCTAAGAATATTTAAGTGATGATATCGCTAACGTAAGCGATCGATTATGTGAATCGGTTTATCTGCTTCGTACTCTCAAGGCCATATATTCAGAGAATACGAACCTGTCGGTTTATTTTAGAATATTCAAAAAATCATAAAATTCACAATTTCAAGCATACCGGTAAGCTCTTCCTCTTAAATTTCGAAGAATCGCTTTGAAATAATAAATAAATAGTTGCTATATAACTTGAATGAAATTGGCAATACAATAATTTCTTTCGGCCGATGGACGTCTCAGTGGCTCAACATAAATTTGTCCCTTCTAGATTTCAACTACCTATGATCTTGGACCACCTACATAACCAAGAAAGATCTTCCCTCCTCAGTTGTTATCGGTTCTGCGATCGATGCGACTTGCTCATTCTCATTTCTACAAACCGATAATATGAAATCTCAGGTACCTTTAGTTTTATTGCTGATTTTTTTACAGTATTTCAAAAGATAAAGTAGCATGCGAGCCACCAGAGAGTAGAGGATCACCGCCTCCCATGCAAATTAGCAACCCCAGAGGACACACTAGCATGTTGCCCGCCTTTTGTCTCTCAACTTCATTTCACAAGGGAATCCCTTAAATATTTCCACTATTAGATTTATTTTATTAAATCAGTTACATTTTTTCCCACTCAACAATATTTGGAGGATATTTAAAGATTACTCATAGAAATCAAAGCGGACATTGCATTTCGGATAAGGTTTTCAGAACGAAAAGTAAAAGAGATATAATCTACAAAAACTTCCACAATAACACACTCGTTTCCTGTTCGAAGCTAACTTCATGCTGTTACCTCGAAGGCTGTTCGAGACACGACACACGCGCCGGCCCGAGCGCCGCGAGCTAACTAACCGCGCCGGCTGAATAAAACCGAGTGAATCTTTTATGACAGTTGCGGGTAGTTTTGGACGTAAACGCGCCGTGGGACAGAACTTGTTTTTATTGCAATGGTTTTTCCATGCCATTATGCGTATCTACCGCGTGCTACCCACTTAATACTGTGGAAGGGGCACGTATGTTATCTATTTTCTAATTTGAGATGAAACTTTCTGTCGTTTTTGAACCGTACCATTTTTCTTTACACCCTGTCGTATCTCTATGTCGCTATCATTAAAAAAAATACGTAGGTACCTTTAGTTAGAAGTCAATTATGATACTACATATTTCTGTTTGTGTCGTTGATATTGCTATTATTTAATTTACATAAGCACTAGAATCTTGTTTTGTCATATGGTTTAAAATTGATTAATTTTTACAGGGACTGCGATTTTAAGATTGATCAAGTTTAACTAATAAATATCTAAACCGTTATAGTTAATTATAAAATTATTTCTTATCAAATAACAGGATAATAAATGATCACGTTTCATTTTAATTACATTGTATTAGATCGGTAATCAAAATTATCCGATGACCTATTTATACCGTAATGCCAAATAAAACTTATTCGGAAGTTCGACCATACACCGAACACGAGTTTTCGAACATTACCATAGGTGTGTTATATAATTTCTTGGCGTCTTGTGTCATCAACATAGGGATTACAGTGTCAAGACACGTACAAGTAGATCACATAGTCGTCCGCGTGCGCACATCATAATTACCTAGTACAGTCCCGGCGGCGCCGGCGCGGGCCCGCGGCGTGTGACGAATTGCTCGCATCCCCGGCTCACGGCCGGATTTGTCCCCCGGTTTTATTATTTCCATTATTGCCGTCGCGTATCGACTTGTACATTATTCATCGGCTTCCTACATGCTGCTTTGCGACGAACGTTGGGAGAAACAAAAAAAGAGTAGGCAGACACCGTTAGACGATGCGGACACATCGACGTAGGTGCTCGCTTGTCGGCATCGGATGTCTTGTATATGTTGTGCTATGTGTCGTGTATACTTGTTTTTTATTTAATATCCAAAGTACACGTTATTAACATTGTAACTAATAAGCGGTAGTTAACGTAGTAGCAAATGTATCGATTTGTTGTATCAGGTTTTATGATTTATCCACTGCCGCGACCTCCAACAATCTTAATATTTTAAATGGAGAAGTGTGGGACTTAAGGCGTCCACGCTGGCCTGATGATGGGACAAAGATTGAGTGAGAATCTATTAATTAATGAATGAGTGAAATTAAAGTATTACTATTGTAATAGAAGAAAAAAAAACATCTACAATTGATTCCGTTAAAAAGGAAATTTTCTCCTTTCAACACCCTTTGATGTGGACCTTTAGCCCTACTTGACAGTTTATGTATGACAGCGCACAACCAGCGCCGTGCCCGGCGGTGGTGAATGGCTGAGGCAAAACAATTTTTAAGCAGAGCTTGACATACTAAAATATAGCGTTGACATATTCTGGCGCCCTACATTTGTATTTAATTGCTAATATTTCACTTTAGCGACAATGATTTAACCATTAACAAACTATCTACGACGCAAGGCTGATACGAGCTCGAGCGCTCGTATGCGCCACTGTTTTTGTAACCAATTATTGGTCGACGTATACATTATATTTCTTCAGCTATAGGATAAAACATCGTGTTCGAATCGGTTTAGCAGAATCCTCTTTATGCCCACACCGTTCGAGCCCGCGATGGAGCCAATGTGACGGCCTAGTGTCTTCAAGAGGTGTCACGCCCAGGCACAGCGTTTTTACGATAGATATGTTTAAAAGTTCACCCACAAAAAAGGTACACCACGCGACCTACTGAACCCTTCGATGTCGATGTCACTTGTCGGGGGTGTTTCTAATGCTTGGAATAATGTCGCTTTCCCAAATTTATTTCTCCTGTGCACACATGTGCATAACTTTTAGAGCCTTATGACAATTTTACATTTGCAACCAGATTTGCCACAGAAGTATCGCGTATACGAATAACAACAAGAAGACGCGCTTAAAACGGATATTTTAAAACCAGATATTATATAATTTGGGTATACTGTTACAGAATGATGGCAATCCCAATACAAACACGACCGCCGGTGGGCGTTAGCCGGAACTGTGGCGCTTACCCCGATCCTTGTGCTTTCGCGTCCCGCCGGTTTTCCTCGCCCGGCGTGAATTTTCTCCGCACGCAAAAGATTAGCGCGCGGGGGGCAATAAAAAAACAATTTCCCGGCTTTTCCCGCGGGCGGCGCCCGGCGCGCGCCGTCGCCGGGACGCGCCGCGCGTTATACCGAGTATTTTATAACGCTGTTTCGAATTCATTTTATCTAAAACTTTATGGGGTATCTAATTTACTTTCGTTCCATATCCGGCTCCGGCTTTATCTGCGACGAGTGAACATCTCACGTGACGAATCTTTAGGAAGCGAGCCCCCTTTGAAATTTCGCAGTTATGATCTGCGATAAGTTATCATTTTATATTAACTTTTGTTTTTGTACGTTCATAAATTCGTTAGCTGCATATAACTAGGTAACCTTCTTCTATGATTGATATCATGGCAAGAGAAACCGTCCGTCATTTATTATAGAATAAGTCTGTTCGCGCACCTTGTAGGTGCGCAGGTAGGTAACAAGCGACACGTCGGTCCGTTGTGAGCGGATTGTGATGATTAAAACAAAACACCATGTTATTTCAAACAGAACATTTTATTGTTTAATTCGTATCGGAAAATGAATTGTAAATTAATCACATTGACATACAAGATGGACGTACACCGAATAGCAACATTTTTATACAACTGCGAGTTAAGATCACTTTAAAAAAGAAATAATACATACATCCAAACAACATTGTACCAAATCTACTAACTTTATTGGAAATAGTGCCTAAATTAGAGAAATCGTAGCTACATAAATACGACGTCACAAACTCATTCTTACATGAACGTTAAAATATGCAAACCGAAGGGCATCTGCCCGCCCCGCGTAGACGAGTAAGCCTTCGTCATAACAAACATATCGACCGGTTAAAATAATCAACACAAACAAAAACAATTCAGTCTCAACTCCGAAAAAACATTTTCTTATTCAACATATCAAAAGAAGACATCGAGGGTACGTGACCCGGCCGGTGTGGACTACATCGGTACTCTGTACAGTCTCCGAGAACTGCGTGGCGTGTACAAAAATACAACAAGTGTCAACGGTATATCGTTTAGCTATTGAGAGGAATCCGGCGTCCGCGCAGAAGCAACTATTCCTAACTAATTAACGCACATACATACATATATATGTATATATAATTACACCTAGCGTATACTGAAATACGTATCTCGTCTCTAACTAGTACTTTTAGTGCGCCTAATAGGTAAAATAAAAACTTAATAGAACGTCAATCAGCAAAATTGAGAACTCGCGGAACAACATCTAGCAACTACCGTAAAATCATCATTACAATAAGTTAATCTTAATACCTTATATCACTTAGGCAAGTTAAAGTCGCTATATTCATACGTATACTTCGTTTTCCAATAGTTACTTCGAATTTTTTTATAACTAATTACGTATTTTCTAAGCTCAAAATGTTTGTCCTGGCGGCCGATGCGCCGGCGCCCGCCGCGCGGCCGCCGGCGCGCCCGCCACCTCTTTAGTATACAAATATTACAATCGACGCAGTACGCGTGTTTCAGGAATCGTATACTTGTGCCGGCGCAACACGGCGTATCGGAACGCAGCTTGACGAACATAGTCTTACAACTAAGCATGCATTACACATACCGCCACCGACCCGCGGCTGTCGTTGCACCCGTTTCACCCCTTCACTGTGAACGTTTCGATGATTTTGTATAGAAAAAATTAAACTCAAGTCACTCATTAAGTACTCAACGATTGAAATTGATTTAATGAATTTAAACTTTATTACGTTACTTAAAAAGGTTTGGCCCATTGCAAAAACGAAGATTTGATCTAAAACTAAACTAAAACTAGGCCGAACCCTCCTCGAGCTTCGTCGGAGCGCGCGCAGCGAGCGCGGTGCGCTAGCGGCTCGGGCGAGCGAGCTCCCGCGACGCGGCTCGAGCAGAGTCGGCGGGCAGGGGCAGGGCGGGCGGGCGGAAGGGGAGCGGGTCGGGATGGTGGACATGCGAGCACCCCCTTACAGACTTCGTTTTTGCAATGGCCAAACTAGGAGCAGGGGTGCACGAGGTAGCTCGTGGTCGAGTTGGGTGCTAGCTGGGGATCGCGCCGGTGTATGTGGGTGGGTTTGCTGTAGGGGGTACTCACGACGTCGGGCGTGGAGGCGCCGTCGTGGCTGGAGTCGGGCTGCGAGCGCGGCTCCCCGTTGGCGTCGGGCGGCCGCGCCGACTCCCGCTCGTCGATCACCAGGTCGATGGGCATCTTGCCCTTCAGGCAGCTGATGTAGCGATGGCAGAAATTGTCGCACAGCTCGTGCACCTGCACAGCAGGTAGCGCCATGTCAGATAACACACTACTCAGCTTTCCAAGTAACTTTGGCATCGGCAAAACGGCCGCACGTTGATATTTCACTATGAATGAATACTCCCAAAGGACGTCATTCAAATTAAATGTCAATTTCGCGTGCAAATTGATTGTCTAATTTTATAAATAGAAACTATTGAAATTGTAAATACCCAAATCTGAGTTTTAGGAAGATGTGAAATCGATGCAATGATAATAAAATTAACTGTGATAACCTTATTATGAACCTACAGTATATTGTACGTGTTACGTAGTTTTCCCATAGACCAAATATCTTAAAATAGAATGTTCATGCTGTCACTATCTTCCAATATTTGTGATTGTAGCTTAGACAAAATAACAAGACTAGCATTTCTGTTCCGAATGACGTATCATTTTTGCATCGCCCCATTTCAGAGGCCTTCCCATAATGTTTTTGTTCCAGATTTAGGGGATTTTTTACAAGCGGTGTCCATCATAACACCAGGTCATTCGCCCCGGCCAGCAGAGGCGTACGTGCTTAACTTTGTTAGAGCTACAAGTGACTCATTTCTTAATGTATGTGGTTTACAGGAAACAAACAAATCGTAAAAACCTAACATTATTTATGCATATATATGTGTTACATACTTTTGTATAAATAGAAGTACAAGATGGCCCGAAACAAATTCATAAAATTCGAACAAAGGACAATGTTCACCAATTGTTAATCAATATTTTATCCTTATCCAACGGAACCTATTAATGTGTTACGTTTGACCGGTATCAACATACAAAAGCGGGAAAAAACCAACAATAGAAACAAAGGAATACATTTCGATTTCGTTGCGCGCCAACTGTCGCGGGCGTTTTACAACGAGCAGTAAAATAAAACTCAGAACGAATCGTAAAAACCGAACGGACCCTGAGTTTTTCCCTCCACGAGACAAATTCGGCCTGCGGCGCGGCGGGCGGCGGGCGGCGGTTCGGCGCGGGTGGGGCAGAACGGGAGGCGCATATTAATTTCGTGAACCGGCCTTATAAATTTTCATAGGCATAATTAGCTTAGAAATTAACATAAGGCAATAAAATGGGTAACGAAATTTTTAGATAACATTTACACGGTGAAAAGTAATAAATGCCCGGCAGGTGGGGCGGGCCGGCGCCGCGCCCGACGGAGAATCGAACTGGAAAGAGAGCGCGCGACCGCCACTACCCGAAAAATGAAACGCTCGTCGGATTTGAAAATAGAATGCGAGGAAACGGAAACGGCGGACGCGGACCCGCCGCTGACGGTTATAGTCACGCACCGCCGTAACGATTTCATGATCTCCAGGTCTTATGGTGTCGCGCAAGCCTGTCGGTGAAATGCTTGACCATCATTTGTCACAAAATTCCCGATTATGTATTGTGACTAAAAGTTTTCTAATAGTTATCGCACTTAAATACGTGTTTTAGTCACGACAAATAAATGCCCAGCTGATGAGTCCGTCGATTTTTGATGCGTCGTTGCTGTGCCCCGATTTCCAATAAAGCTCGTGTTCGTAAAAACTTTCTTACTGCTATACGACAGAATGCATAAAATATCGTAAAAACCAAAATCACGTGGATGGTAAAATAATCCCATTTTCTGACGGTACTCGGATCTACGTTGTCACTATTTTAGAGTTAAGTGACAGCGGCTAAAATTTGACATCGTAACTCTTCGGAGATTCAAATTTGGAACTTCTCTGAGCGCGCGTCTCGAACGATTTAGACGGCTTACATCTCGATCCGATATAAACTCTATCTCGTTTAGCCAAAGAGTTATAATTCAATGTGAGAGCGCAGGTGTTACGCTCTTGTTTATTTACGAGTAATGCCTTTAATGAGATATTACAACATTCCAAGCCGAGAGTTAGGCTCGATTATCGTTTCATCAAACTCTTTCCAGAAATTTAAATTTGGAAAGAGCGATGGCCGCATTGAGAGACGGGGTGTTTCTGAACGGATTCTTTTTATTTAAATTTGGAATGAAACGCGATATGGCGGCGGCGCGCTGACGTATGCGCGCACCTTGTTTGTATGGTTTCGAATCTCGTTTGAGATTTAAAGTTTGATATGAACGGGATAAGACGAGATGATTACCAAAATTTAAATGTGAAATTCGCGCACATAACTAAAATTAAAATAAAACCTGGAATAAAGACAATGTGTGAAAAATAATACGAGCTATTATTATGTTGTATTATAAGTGCTTAGTCATTTTATCTTACCATGCACCGTACGAAATAGACAAGTGCTAAAAACGTCAATTCATGAGTTTAAAGGATGAAATATAGAAAATTGAATATTCAACAAATCTATGGACCTTTCTATCGGCACAGACGATTTTTTTGAGATAAAGATTGAAACATAAACTAAGTGCAGGCTATTTACAATCGATTATCGTAAATTAAAAAATACTAGTTTTATACATTGTCCTGTAACGATAAAAAACAACTCTGTCATTTAAGTCAAATCGTCAAGTTAATTGCAACAGTAACTTTCTAGTTATCGTAACAAACGTGAATCGCCTTATTTTAATTAATATTATAATTCGCGGGTACAGATTTAATGAATTTTCTTCATTCTTACAGAAAGATTTTGTTTTATACAACGAAAGAGAGAAAGATGTAAAACTATAACAATTAATTCTCATTGGAGCGAACACTGTTTTAGAATATAAACAGCGGATTCCTATAAGATAATAAGTTCTCGTTTAACAAAAAAACGTCTACTACGCACATGTATTCATGTCACATACTTTTTCTGTAAGCCCATAGATTTATAGAGGATTCCTTAACAGGTTTTAGTAGCTTGTTGTGACTTTGAAAGAGACGTGGATATTTTTTTGTCAATCGTACAAAAAAAGACAACGGTTTGAAATGGTGGTTTGCCAAAAATGATTTGAAAAAAAAAAAGTACAATGTTTAGCATCAATAAGCCATCGTTGATTTCAAAGGATAGTGGACAGCTTCTGATCGGTTTCTGATCATAACTGTAAAAAATTGGCTCTAATTCAATAATATGTATTATATATTGGAGCATCGAAAGAGAACTCTCAAAACGTAATGCGCCTGCACACAAGTTTTATTAATAAGAAAAATTAAATTAAATAGGATGGAAATTTCATGACATCCACACAGCAAAATTCCGATATTTCTCCGCGTGATCGTTTGATAGAGAATCGAATTCACGGCCAACTATCTCAAAATGTCGATGACGTCAGCGCGGCGCGCGGCGGCCGCGGCGCCGTCACCGCGCTGAAGGAGACCGTGGGAGCATGAAAACTCCACATTGTAAATAATCTGTTTTTCTTTTGTATTTTATTACGTATATAGTTTTTTTTTTAATTTCGTCTATGTCACGAGCACGCTCAAAATTCTTAAATTGGTCTACCTTTACGCCAGTCGTAGTAAACGTAGATAGTAACGGAAAATAACTCTATCATCAAAATAAACAATATCAATTTAGAAGTTGGATATTCTTCAGCGCCAAGTTGTGGTGGTTTCGTTAGTGTCACGGTTGTGCAGGTACGTCGCGCGGCCGGGGCGGGCGCCGGGCGCGCGCCGGCCGGCGTCCGGGCCGGCGGTGGACGTCGGCCGATGCGACCTGTCCTTTTTATTATTGAAATTTTACAACCGGTCCGCGGCCGGCGGCGCGCGGGCCGCTCTCGCGTCCCCGTATTCAAATGAGCTCCGCTAACTGCACCTGACCGATAGGACTACTCGATCGTCCCGCGTTACGGGAATGCGCGGAAGAGAAAAATACTGAACAAGTGCGAATAGGATTCCCGATCTGCGGGTTCCGTACGAGCTTAATTGCGTATGTACAATTTCAGCTATTGAGCCTCTACGATTTTTTATATCTTTGTCAACTTCAAACGTAACTTTGTAATAATAAATCTTTCTTCGAAATTTCAATTTTCGATTTTCGAATTTATATTTACTTATGCTATTAGATCTTATTTCTAGCTAAATTTCATTTCAATCCTTTGGATAGAGATTCGTAGTAGACAGGCAGATTAGAGGGTCAGCGGTGGGTTGCATGCTGCATATTAATGCTTGTTGCAGGCAAGCGTCTTCTATGGATTTCCGCGAATTAACACCTCACACAATACAATAGTTAAATTTCGTGATTCTAGATTCATACCAAGTATCTTACGGGTTTTGATTTTTTTTGCAAGTGTCAAAATATAAGACATAAATGACCGAATTTTTTTATTAGTAATTTGATTTGGATTTTTTTTTTCTACAGCTCCAAGAAGCCGCATACGTAAGTATTTGATATTAATTTGTACGTAATACCTTTACGCGTTCCTGAGAAAAAGAGTCTTGACAGTTCAACAAATAGACAGACAACGAAATGATCCTATAAAGGTTTATCTTCGTCTTTATGAGGTACAGAACCCAAAAAAAAAACACCGATATTATTGTTTAAGCGATTTCAAGCGTTCCGTACGCCGAAAGCGATACTTTTGAAAGTTGAAATCGAGGCGACGAACGCCATCAGATTTATTTCGACTTCATTAAGCGCATTGTGGGTACTCCTAAGCGAAGATGAAATGTAATTACATACTTTTCAAATAGTTAAAAGAACTTTAAAATAAAACTTGTTGTGCTATTTAGAAATCAAAAAGATATCTTGTAATGCATTGATTCTATTTGTACCTGCATATCTTTATAAGGTTAATTTGTGAAAAAAAAAAATAACATAACGACACAATTGCATTAATGCCGGCTACGCGAACTTATAATGACAAATAAAAAAAAAAAGGTAACGTTTCTAGTTTTATTCGGTACCATCACGAAGGTATTAAACTCGGTCGGGTTACAACAGCAAAGCTGTAAAGCTGTGGCAGTAAACGCGCGGGTTTGATCCCCGGCCGCGCGACTCACTCCGCGTCGTAAATCACTTAGCCACATTCCAGCTGATAATGTACGAAAAAATCTGATGTTTGTTGTCATTTTTTTCTCCATACGCTAATCGTATAGACACGCATCTATAAATCATTCTTCGCACAATTGAACATACTTATTTGTAATTAGTACCGCTGTATAGTATATTAATTAAGTTGTAAAGTATATTGTATAATTGACGACTTTTTTTTTTGTCGTACAAATTAATCGCACAGCTAACAGAATTTCAACTCATATGACTATAATGACGGAGGAAACTTTGAAGATGTCTTATTAAATTAGAACGATATTTTGTTTTTTAAAAACGGATTTTAATTTCAGCCGAGTCTCAAAAAAAGAAAAACAAAAAATTCAACGCGAAGAGGGCAAAGATATGCAGCTCTCAAAATAAACAAAAATCGAAGTGGCAAGAATTCGATCTCCGTTTCACATTATAGCCGGCCGGCCGGCGTAGGCAAGGGCGAGGTAATTACGGAATCTACATAAGAGCGGCCAATGGGCGCCGCCCGCGCCGCCCGCGGACGCGTTCATAAATCACATATTGTATTAAGCGATCCAATATAAACGCACTCTTAAAAGCGATTGCCTCTCGAAAAATAATTGTTTTCTTCTCCCCGCGTTCCGTTTCCAACTCGATGTATTTAATTAGTTTGTTTTCGTCGTCAAGCGGTCCGTCGCTCTGCCGGGCTTCACCGCGTCGCGTGTCCGTTCTTGTCATCTTCGACGTCATCGAGTTATTTTCAAAAAAAAGAGAAAGAATTAGCTACAAAAATTCGATATTTTCGGTTTATCAAATAATCGGATAAAAAGTCGCCGGCCGCCCTGCGGTGGCCGCTGTAAAAAATTTAGTACCGAGCTCCGACGCCGAGGCTCATCTATTGAAGGTTTTTTTTTTATGAAAAGAGAGTAAGTAATTATATTCTAAGGAGATGGAAGTGAGAAAAACAGTGCACTTAACGAGATCTCATTGTGAGCTTCGAGTCGGGCCCGATACTTTTTTCTATCATTTTAATTATCAAGCCGAAAAAACATCACCTGTGCGCGAGCGTAGTCGAGCGGAAATGGATCTAGCTAACGGGAGATCTTTTTTTTTCGAATAAAAAGTATGTGAAGCCGACACGATGCGGGCTGACAGCTATACGGATACTCCCGCGCGAACCGGCATTTCGAATTTCGAACGGAGCCGGGAGCCGGTTAGCGAAAATTCAATTTTAGAACGTGAGACCTGTCACAGGGCGGCATCATAAAAAAAAACCCAGCCGATTTTACTCTTTGTTTGCAAGAAAAAGCGATCATCGTATAATAACTACAGGTAGGTATTCAACGCCGTTTAAAGCTAAAACGTTGAACTACTTTCTCGCGCGGGGCTCGCGGCCCTCCGGCCGATATTTTGAATTTCGAACGCATTCCCTTCTTTTTTTCCGTAGACATTTTTTAAATAACCTTTATCTCGCCCTCCGGCCAGGGATTCGTACAGAGGTATCGCATTACACGTTATCTCGTTACAGGGTTTTTGTGTTATTTTTTTTTTACCGAATTTACCGGTTTCTAACATTACGCTCGATCAATGCCGGCGCCGGATATTTATGGAATCCGCCGGCGGGTCGTCGGCGGTGGGAGCGCGCCGCGCCCGATGAGGTATCTGGTTTCTCGAGATCATTCGTCTCGATATAGACGTTAGCCAAACTAGTTTCGTCGAATCGTGACCATAATATTGACGAATATTTTTTTTATTTGTTTTCGAACACACACACACATATATATATATATATATATACAAGGAACGGACGACACCGCCGCTCGTTGGAGCGTAATATTCTTATCGGTATTTACGATTGGAACAATTTTATCGGCGGACCGGCGGCGACGGTGCAGAGGAAGACGGCGCGCTCGGGAATCGAGCGGACGCGGACGGATCCTGAGGCGAGACGAGCGAGGGTCCCGTTAGGCGAGGCCGCGACCACAATATACTTACAGCGCCTCGCGACGCGACAAACGCAAGAAACGAAACCGGTCCGCGGGCGCTCGTCGCACAAATCGGCGAACGGAAAAAACGCGGAGGACGCCGAGCGCCACGGCCCATTCACCGGCACACCTGACCGCTCTCCCCGAACCGAATAGTGCTCGTCGAAAATGTTAAAACACATATCGAGTCGAAAGAACGAAGAGGCAGCGACATCACTCGTATGCGATGCGCGAGCGCAGCGCATCGAAAGACGCGCGCGAATCGATATCAAAACACGATGTCGATACACTGATATAATTTATTTCGGGCCATCTCATGAACGATAAGAAATGTTTTATCTACTACAGTTATATAAGTATTCCAATCTGACACATAACTTACTTTTTCTAATTCTAATAGGTGAAACCGTAATACTTGTATCGCTTGCACCATCTGCAAAAGGAAAATGTTAATAAATAACAAAATAAATTTAATCCAGTTATCGTTATCTAAGATTCCACATCCGACAGTCCGTAGTGTAGCGGCCCACGCATTCCGATCCCGTCCCGTATCAAACGGGCGTAGCTATAGGTCTGTCTGTGTCGACGCACCTAACTAGTTCTCACACAAAGCGGCCGCGAGCGGACGGACGGACGGCCCTTTACAGGCCAAGTGAACAACAATGGGCTCGAAGCGGAGCCCTGCCGCGCCACTGGGGTCGAGCCCTGTGCTGGCGCAGTGCGGACGACGTGTCGCGTTCACGGTTTATGTAATAATAAAATTGCTAGTTATTTGTTTACACAGTGATGTTTTGGAGTCTTCAATTTCTATTTTACGTGAATGTCAAGAGCTTGTCCTATTTCGAGCTCAAATTATAATTTCTTAAGTTTTCCACAACATAATTAGGGATTGGTAATGAAACTATCGCGTACTTATTAGATTATATTAAAATCCTGATGTTACAGAACGAAATATAATCTTGTATAAAATAAAAATAAATGGATATCAAACGTCGAACAAAACCTACCTACAAAAATATGATATATGGGGCTCAAAATAAGAAAAGATGATATCTTAGTCTTCATCACTTAAACAACTTCAACAAGTGAGCGGGCAGATGGTTTAGCACCTAACAAATGCTTTGAATAGCGGCCCCTGCTCCTCCAGCATCGGGTGGCCAAAACATGTCTTGCCCTTTCCATAAACTCAAAAACAATACATATCAAATTAATAAACTTGACAAGTTTACCAATATAGAATTAGAAAGTATGAAGGAAGAACGCTAAATAATATTATTTGTTTGCTGGTACAGAAACAGCCCAAGATTATTTTTATTTAAATTAAGTTACATTTCTATAATGACAACCAGTGTTTACTAGGGTACTAAGTAGGTACTTGGGCCATAGACACTGCTTCTTTTTTAAGCTGAATGTAAACTTAACGTATCTGCGATTAGTTATGAGGGTCCTAGGAGGAGGGAGAACATTATTTGCATACTTTATGATTTTCTTGTAAATAAGATTTTCAAAGTATTATTATCTTATATAAAAGCAGCCTCTTGAATTGATATTATATTTAGTATGTAAAGCTAAATAAATAAATTTTATTGGAGCATATCTATGCAACATAAATAAGTTAATGATTTAAAATTTTAAGTTCGTTTATCCGTAGGTTTCTTAAAATATTGTCTGTAGAAAAGAGAAAAGTTCAAAGAAAGACACGTAACTGATCTATTAAGATTCAATTTTTTCATTTACCTCTACGGAATTCTAAAAAAATTAAATTCAATACAGCGAAGATGATTCGAGAAATTGAATTGGGAGAACGTAATAAATCACCAAACCGTATCTTATCAGTACATGAGAAGGAAGAAACTTTAAACTTGGACGGAAGTCGAGCCGTCCATTTGAGAATTAAGAAATGATTTCACAACGCACCGGAAATCGTACCAGGCGCGAATTTTCGAAACCTTCTAGGCTCTTCGAAAAAGCGCCATATTCAAAAATATATCTGTGTAGCTTTAATACTACTTATGCGTTACAAAACGTTCTATCGTACAATCGAAATTATCGTGTCTAGGTACTTGCTTGAAATTTACTTGAAAATGACTCGTTATGAATTACTTGAAAAATCCATTCGTTGATCGTTTTGCTGTACGATCGTGACTTCAAGTGAAATATACTGTTTTGGTTTCCATACGAAACAATAACGTGTACTTGTTGAAGAACGGTCTCAAGGTATAAAATCTTGCCTAAATCGATATGAAAAGAGTAAGGTTGAAAATAGATTTAAATATTGAAATAACAGTAAACTTTAGACTGATCTTTGGTAGGGATATGTGAATTCGAAACTGCTCCTGCTAAGTTATTACATTTGACCCTGTATGACAAATGGAATCAGTGAAAGATTTAGCACATCCAGTACTTAACGAGTATTGTCAGTCAAAGCAGGATAATCTTTGCAAGCATCGATTTTAAACCAACGATAAAATCAAAATGGCACATTCTTTTTGATTGAGGAAACGTCTTAGTTTAGATTGACAAACAAAATATCGAAAACGTGCTTTTATATATTGTTTTTAATTTAATATGTGAACACCTAAAAATTGGCCAGGACCTTGGATATGACATAAAATAACCTTCTTAATAGATGTATAAAATTATAATGTATGCTGTGGAAATTTAAATTGGAATATGTGTACATACTTGAAGTCTATAAATCAACTACCTGTTAATGCTCTTTTAATGACTAAGAAAAGTACTTTGATTGCCCCTTCTGATGGCTGTCTGCAATATATGTGAGGCAATAAAAACTACAGCACCTCAATTTGATATCCAGATTGGAAATGTAAATAACTGTATGTTTACATTCACACAATAAAAAATAACATTTAGCTTTTACTTATTACAATACACATCTGCTCGGCATCATGTAAATGAAATGGTAAGTATACCAATTTAATTCATATTTCGGATAGACAAACAAAAAAAAAGGTTGCGCTACCCTCTCGTGCCTGTTGTTTACTCAGTCGTCGGAGAGCCGTTGACACAGGCACACGTCTCTGATAAAAATATGTTTAGATCTGTATACACTTGCCACCGAGCTGCGGCCTGTTTGGACAAGCCGAGCGCAAGGGGAGATTGCTATCAACTGATTCCAGCGCCTGCTCGATTCTCCGGGGAATGAATTGGATTTGACATTGGGAAACTTTACGAAAACAATACAATACTTCATTTTCTACATCATCGAAAGCTTAACTTTGTGTTTCCTCATGAGTTTTTTAACTTGATGATTGAACGCTTTTTTATCATAGTAAATATATTGACGGATTCTAAAAGCAAAAATCTTCTAGTATCAATTGTCAAATAACAAAGATGACAATGAATAAAAGGGTGTCAGATCTTTATTTGTCGACGCTACTGGTGCGCGTCGGGTCGGAGCAGACAACGACGATGTTTGAAGAAGTTTAATGCCTCCAAAGCCTCGAACAACGCAAACACAGATGTGACGTGGGCAAACAGCCCCGTCGGCCGCACTGCGCCCGCGCCATCGACGTCCCATCACCATTATCACTCCCAAACGCCATTATGTCAACAGCTCGAACAGAATTTAAAAGAGTCGTACCTAATTATGGCGACGAATGTGCGGCTCATTACGCAAATTTATTGCACTCCACGCGAACAGTGCCGGCCGCAAAATTCTATACGCACACAAGCACAAAGAGCGAAAAGAAAAACCATCCGATACTGAATTCAAAAAAGCCGCGAGGCCTCGATATAGCGGAGCACAATGTGTCCGAAGATCACATTATCTCAAAAGACCTTGTTAAGTAAAAGCGAGGAACAATAGTCCAACACGGGCTCGTTAGTGTGGCCAGCATTGTTCGACGAGAAAGAGCGGAATCGTTAAGGGGGCGCGAAATACGATCCCAATACGTCATTTGGCCACAAAGAGAGACACCTCCGGCGGTACGGGGCTGCCGGCGAGGCACTCGCGCGCCGCGCCGGGCGGCGAGGCGCTCGCACGCATGCCAGACCGTCCGGCCATACAGTACACCAAGGATTGACTAGGTGCAGACGGCTTCAATTTGAAGAATTAAGACGTACTTATACCCGAAGGCAAAATTTATTGTGATTGATACCTATCCGATAGATAAGTATCTGATCATAAGATCAAGTTTTATTTAGGACACGACGAATTCATCGCAAAGAAACTATTGATTTCAATCTTTAAAAGAATTGCAGGCCATTAATTATTACGCAATCGCTGGTAGATAATAACGTAAAAAATGAAAAAATCAATATCGTAAAGACAAAGTTTGAAATACTTCGAAGTGATCCATTTTTTCTCCAATAATACGTATGGAAAGAACAAAACGAATTAAAAACTCGACGAAAGTAGAGCACCAGTAGACGGGCGATATGTACCGGTGGATGTTTATACAGACAGAACTGTCAAAATTTTCAACAGGCACGACAAGATAAATACGTATGCAACAGTGGCACATGTGGCGGTGTCGCCGTCGTCGGGACAAAAACAGATAATTTAACGGAGTTTGCCGAGGGCCCGGATGTGATGTTTGCTTCTTATCTAGGCGGAGGTTGGATTAGGACGAGACTGCGAGCGGGGCCGTTTATCAGCGCGGCCGCTCAGGTAACGCGCCGGCGCGGGGATGACGGACGGCTCGGCCTGCTACTGGATATTTGACTCTTGTTAATCTAACGAGTTTCTTCATGGACATAGAAGAGAAGCTATTTAGAATATGTTTGCGTTTGATACCGATAAGAAATAAAATAGTTGGGCGCAATAAAATAGTTTGAATTGGGCGCATAGATTTTAGAAAATATTGCTTTAATATACCTAAGTCAAGGTAATCGCTAGCGATATCTAAAAAGATTAAACACTCTGAATATTCGAAGACACTCTCGGGCTCTGAAGGCGGGCTGGCCCGTCAGGTATTCCCGATAGAACATAAAGCGCGGCCGGCGTCGTCCCCGCGCGTCGCAATTCGTAATGGCTTAGATTTTATTTGTTAAAAATCGGTTAAGTGCCCGTGTCGAACTGCGTCGGTGGGTGGCCGCCATCTTGCTTTTATTATTTCACTTTTTGTCCGTGGCCGCGGGAGGTGCGCCGCGATTCAGCTTTTTATGAGTGACAATATATTTTTTTGTGGCATTTTCTTATTTTCTTGTTCCTGGAAACGGGCCTCGTTTACCTGGCGGTTAATTTCGGACAGCTCTTTAACTAATCAAATCGTAAATTATGCGATTGCCGTTCCGTGCTCCCTACAAGACCCCTTATGCCACTTTATAGACTTTTAAATAAACCTATTAAATCCAGTGGATAGAACAGCACGAGCCCCTTATGAAATAAACATTCCCTTCTCAAAGTTCTCATATTAATCTCGCACCAGGCAAATGATTAGGTCATTAATCGACGAAAATAAAAAAAAATCACTTACTAATGAATCCACTTCGGGGTCCGCTATATAGTAAGGTTTTTCTTGGCGTATCTGAAAACAGAAAAAGTGCAAATACATATTATTATCAAATAAACAAGAAAATTATTATATTATAACAGAAAATCATTATTATTCTATTTATTAGTAAGAAATATATGTGAGAATGTTTCATTTTCAGTAAATCTTCGAGTTAATTAAGTCCTGGCTTTAGAAACGTTCAGCTAATAAATAATTTTTGGTGTGCCTTCGTTGATTTGCGTACAAAAGTTAGGGCCCGGCGTTGACCCGACGCACCTGGCGATAAGCTTGTGTAATTAGACTCGATGGAGTCTTATTTATTTACGTTTACAAAACCGCAAATAATCCATTCGTTATATTTTCTCTTTATCAGCTAATAGTTGATATGCATACAAAAAAAAAGAAGCGAATTTCTGGAATTAAATAATAGAGCCATATAAAAGCTTCACGGATATTGAATTAACAAATTTAGTATAAGGTTAAGGAAAAAGTTTTTTCGTATTTTATATACAAATTAAAGATAATTTTTATCATATTTTATTTGTATTTGATTATATTATATAATCAAATGCTGTTTTGTTCAACAACTTGTTGCCATTTTGTAGGTAGTGAAATAATCTCACAACTTTAGAAACTTTGAGACTTCTGATCAAAAAACTATGACAAGCAGTTTTGATAGTCCTGTCTTAATGTTAAACCTACCACTACTTAAAAAATTTTAAGAAACCGAAACATGGTGGAAATCTGAGGGTGAAAAGTCAAGGCTATATGGTGGATGCATTAACACATCCCAACGAAATTCTCTCATTATTTGCTGAGTGACTAAATATGTATGTGGTTTGGCGTTAACATGGTGAAAAATCACACCTTTTCTGTTAATCAATCAGGCCGTTTTTTCCCTAGTTCTTGTTTGAGATTGATCAGTGTTGACAGTAGAGATTCGAATTGACAGTTTTGCCCGATGGTAAAAGCTCATAATCCAACCCCACCGGATTGGAAGGGCATACACATATACGCATACACATACACATAGCACCAACTTATTGCGAGTTAGTCCAGGTTTCGCTATAGTCTGTGGAGCTTCTTTGCCTTTTGACCATGATCTTTTTCGCACATTCGCATCGTAAGTGATCCATTTTATATCACCAGTGATCGATATTTACAAAAAATTTGGTTGCCTGTAAAGTCAATTATACGGGCGAAAGTTTTTTACGTGACAACGACTTTTGAATGGTAAAATCATTTTAATGTAGATATTCATTCGTATAGTAGGAAGAAGGATGAATAATAGTAACAATTCAGCTTATTTATACAAAGGGTATATTTAAAACATTAATTTATACAAAGAATCTCGCACTGAATTTCATAATAACAAAATTTTATTTTACCTTTACACATACATACGTATTTATATACAAATATACATACAATAACTTGCAATTTTGAAGCTATGCAATTCTCTAGTGCTGCGCGGCAGACCGATCATAGTTGAGTGGGAGAGACGCGAAGGCATGGCGAGGCCCTCTCTCGTTCGGTGACTCATCGTAACGTTACCGAGCGTTGCACTAGCTCCCAGCCGCAACCTAATTCCAAGACGTTGTCACGTC